>CAUYQV010185554.1:0-72274 GCA_963574575.1 Galagoides demidoff
GTGAGACTTAGACAATTCAGCTAATAAGTAGTATTAATAATATTTATAAAATATAATTAAACAAATGTTTCTTCCTACACCCCAACTAGGAAAGATACTTTATGTATTAGAAAGAGATTTCATGAAGGAATATTAATCTCTCTTGCTGTCAGTGAGGTGACACCAAAGAATATCCCAGGCCTTGTTCCCTCAGAGAAATATCGATCCAACTATAACATACAAAGCTAAATACCTTTATGAGAATTCCAGAATTCAGCTAAGAAGTTACAGTGGCCTAGGCAAGTACAAAGCTGGGAACAGCGGCGTGCAAGGGGAAAGAAGGATGGTTTCCCCCGGCCCTTCCCAGCCCCTCTCCTGAGTGGGCACCGCTCAGTGCTGGGAGAGAAGGCTCTGCCAGAGTCTGCTCCCTCCGGGGAAAGGAGCGGAGCATGAGTCCAGATGTCACCTGTTGGAGCACTGTCATACAGATTCATTTCCCTCTCTCCTCACAGAGAGCACTGACCAAACAGGCATCGTTTCATGCTGGAAAACTTCACTCAATACCCTGCTTAGTTCTGACAGGTCTTTGTGTGTGTGTGTAATCATTAGGGGGTTTATATATAAGATTATATCACCTGTAAAAAGAGATCATGTTGCTTCTTCCTTTCTGATTGGGATTCATTTTATTTTTATTTGTTTGTTTATGGAGCCCCAGCCTGGGAGAGTTGCAGGCACCAGACACAAACCTGTGAGGGCTGCTTCATGAGCCGAGTCTAGCAGAGCCCTGGGGGCGAAACCATTCAAGGTCCCGCAGGTCCAGTCCCCAGCCCTGTGTTCCCTGAAGATGGCACGTGGACTCCAACACCATCCTGTGGGCCTAGATTTGATGTGGTTTGCCCTGTTATTTTTTGCACTGACTTGGGACCCATTTCTACTTCCTTCCTTCTGCTTGTTTCCTTTTGAATAGATATGTCTATTCTGTTTCTCTTTCACAAGTGAATTTTGGAAGTAGATAAGCTGTTTTGATTTTGCAGCCTTACAAAGCCTAAAGGTAATTTGCTTCAGAATGAACTGTGCCTTGACTATCCCCCATATCTGATTTAGATCAGACTTTGGACGTTGGACTCTTTTAGTTGGTTGTGGAATGAGTTCAGGTTTTCGGGGATATTAAGGTGGAACTAACATATTTTATATGTGAAAAGGACATGACTTTTAGGGGGCCAGTGATGAAATGCTATGTTTTGAATGTCTCTTTCCAAACTATGTAAATTTCATTACCATTGTAACAGTAGTAAGAGGTTTAATAGTAATGGTCATTACTTGGCCTTCTGGGCACTGCCCTCATAACTGAATTAATGCTGGTGTTGTGGGAGCAGGGGACATTATCACAGGGGTGGGTTTCTTACTTCAAGGCAAGTTCAGCCTCCTCTTCTCTCTCCATCTTTTTCTTGCCCTCTTTTTGCCTTTTCATTTTTCCACCATGAGGTGACACAACAAGAAGACGCTTACCAGATGCTGGTACTTTAACAGTGGACTTTTTAGGCCCCAGAACTGTCAACCAATGACTTTCTGCTCATTATAAATGACCTCGTCTGTGGTATTTCATTATAGCAGCACAAAAGGGACTAAGATGTACACACACAAGAAGATCCTCTGTAGAAAATAACAATATTTCCTCCTTAAAAGATTTCCAATTTTTATTTCATTTTCAAACTACTCACACCAGCTAAGGCTATGGTTATAATGTTGAGGAGCAGTGGTGATAGACAGTGTCTAGGTTTTATGAAGAAAGATGTTTTCTGTAGGCAGATATAGATCTTTCAATTAGATTAGCAAATTCTGTTCTGTTCCTACTTCACAAGGATCATTTTCAGAAATGATTTTTGAACATTTATCAAATATTTTATCTAAATGACCAATTATTTTCACTTTTATTCCATCAATGTGGTTAACTATACTAATTACATTTAAATGTTAACTTATCTGCATTCTTAGAATAATCTTCATCTGGTTTTACATATCTTTCTTAATACATATTACTGTATTTATTTTGCTAAGATTTTGTTTAGAATTTTGCATAAACATGATTAGGCCATATTTTTTTTTATTCTCATAATGTTTCTCCCTAATACAGGTTGAAAAGGTTTTCGCTCATTTTCTATTACCTGGAAATCTATACATCAAGCTGGTCATTTATTTCTTAAATTTTTCAAAGAGTTAATTGGTGAAAATCTGTGGTCCTGCAATTTTTGTGGGAAGATTTGTTTAAATAACAAGTTAAAATTTTTAATAGACATTAAACTATTCAGATGTGTAATTATTGTTATGACTTTTAGTAAGATACAGTTTCAAAGAATATGTCCGTTTTATATGTTATTAAATTTATAGTTTTAAATAGTTCATAATGTCTCCTGAATATCTACTAATCCAGAGTTGTCCATAATACATTCTCATTATCTTTTTAAGGTCTACAGAGTCTAAAGCAATATTCTCTTTTTCACTTCAGGTATTGGAAATTTATGTTTTCTCTTTTATTAATTTAGTCTTAGTGGTAGTTCATCAATTGAATTAATCTTTTCAAAGAAAACTCCCTTGGATCTGGTGATCATCTCCACTGTTCATTTGGTGTCCATTCTGTTTGCTTCTCTTATAATAGTTAACCACAAAACAAACTCGGCTGTCTACTAATTTTGATTCAGTCTTAGACATCACACATTATAAGGCTGCAGATCTTACCAATGATATTTGCTTTCATTACAGTGAGTTGCTTTTCTCTTTTTTAGGGCATGGAGAGGACTTCTTCCTACAATCTAATAAGTGATTGAAGTTGGTTGGACTTGGGCTACAGATTACACAAAACTCAGCCTACTCATAGTTTACTCTTTTCTTCTAGAGCTCAACCCTACAGGTTTTTTAACTGTGGGCCTTTTGAGTTTGTGTCTTCTTAGTCCCAAATGATTGTACTTTTAGAACCGGCTCTTTGTCCTCCTTCCTTGTGTAGCTTCAAAATTTGCAGAGCTGATCACAGGGAGATAAGGTCACTCTAGACTTGTGTGAATGCCAACATCTCCCAAAGCATTTTCTGTTAGAGCTAAGCATGGGCATTTATCCCTACTTTTATCAGAGGTTGTTAAGCACCCTAATACGAAGCAATTGGTTACAGATCTTAGTTTCAATTCACCACTCCCACTGGGGCTTTAATTAGTTGCCTGTTTTCTTTAGAAGGCCACCTCTCTTTCGTAGGTGTTTCTTTCTTAAATAGCATGAAACCTTGGGACATTTTCTGACTTTTTGACATTCTCAGTCTGACTCTTTAGAGCCCCTGAAATCTCTGATTTCAGCAAGTGTCCTATGTGAAAATTAGCCAAGTACTCAAGGCCCCTCAGTTTTTCAGCCTTGTTCTACAAGCCTTATAGAACTGGCAAAAGAATTCTCTGATTTTTCAGTATTGTCTCCCACACCCCACTTCACCTTGCCACACGTACTATAGTACTTGGCCTTGGCCAAGACCAATGGCTGAAACAGTTCGTCCTTGTCCAGAAATTTAGCTGGCTAATCCTTGCTGCTTCCCCAAACATTTAAAGGCTTTCATGAGATGATATTTCAAAGTTGATCTGAATGTTTTATTTATGGTCCATTTTGCTATTGTTCTCTTGGCATCTAAGGTCCTTTCAACACCAGATGGGACAGACTGAAAATATGGTGTGAATAAGAACAGAGCTTTGTAAATGGAGCTGCTGCTTTGTGAGATAGAAGAAAACTGGAATGGAACTAGTTTGATTCCAGGAAGGAAAATGATAAGTTCAGTTTGGGCCATGCTCATTTGAGATGACTATTAAGGCTTCATCTGAAAAATTAAAGTAGACAGATGGATATGAAGCAAGATTTTTAAAAAATTGGGATTTGAGAAATGTATTTGGTAGTCATCAACATGTAAATGTAATCAATTTTCTGAGAGAAGATGATGTTACTAAGAAAGGAACATAAAAGGCAAAGAAAAAGGGTCCCCGGATGCAGGACTGCATGACACTGAAATTCAGAGTTAGGGAAAATGAGAATTATCCAACCAAAAACCTGATGACATTAATAACTGAAGGAACACAGTTATTTGGATTATGATGGTCTCAAGGGCAAGTCTTTCCATTTGGATTATAATGGTCTTAAGGGCAAGTCTTTCCATGTTTTGAAAATCAAAGCAACCAATTCCAAATATAAAGACACATATATCATGAAAGTTTTATGATAGCTGAGCACACAATGACTCATGCCTGAAATCTTAGCACTCTGTGACACTGAGGTGGGAGGATTGCTTGAGCTCAGGAGTTCAAAGTCAACCTGAGCAAGAATGAGATACTGTGTCTACTAAATATAAAAAAAATTAGCTGAGTGTTGTGGTAGGCACCTATAGTCCCAGCAACTCAGGAAGCTGAAGCAGGAGGATCACTTGAACCCAGAAGTTTGAGGTTGTGAGCTAGGCTGATGCCAAGGCACTGTAGCCTGGGCAACAGAAAGACTCTGTCTCAACAAATAAAAAAAAGTTCTATGATATATGTGAATACCAAAATGTGAATATAAAATTGTTACTGATAATATCTGTTACTACAGTTTAGAATTCAGTGAATCTTAAAATCTTGGTCCAATCTCTGTTATAAAGAGGAGATATGAATTTTAACAAAGATTAATTAGGAACTTCAAACGTAAGCAATTAGTAGATTCATAATTAGAATCTAGCAATTCTAGTCCTCAGCCTAGAATTCTTTTCACTGCACCTTCCAAGCTATGTTTCTAAATTTAAAATGTTCCAAAATCAAGATGTTTACTCTGTGTTAAATAACAGCAAAAATATTTGTTTATCCACTAGGAAATTTGTCAGGAAGTTTAAAAACTGCCTTCAGCTGGATTTAGACATTTGTTTTGATATTTTTGTAGCATAAAAAGGAATAAATATTCATTCAAATTAGTGAGTTATTTTAATAATGGTTATTGGCAACTTAAGGGAACCCATATTCAAATGATTTTTACAAAGATAATACCTGTGTTGAAATTAAATGTGTAATCCCCACAGTTAATTTAGGAATCTAAGTGTCATTCTTAGGGAACAGTGAAATGATGGCCCTAGCTTGGAGCAAAACTCAGAATGAGAGACATTTTCTGCAATACCGTAATGCTTACAGGATGCATTATAGAGAAGTGACTGAGGGAAAGAATGGATTACTCTTCCCTATATATGCACCTAAAATAATTCCATCTTATCAAGTCAATGTTTTTTTTATAAAGACATGATAGAAATCCCAGTACTATAGTTAAGATGGCTACATTTTCTGGTTGTTTTAATGGTCAGCTAATCTTTGTGCTTCAGAGGCACACGAAAATAACTATGCTTCCATACTGAAAAACATAGTAGAAAAATGCAACAATATCAAAACAAGAAATTATCATTTCTTCAGCTGAGCACAAAATTCAAAGCCATATTTTTAGCCTTAAAAATTACTTTGTGTTATACATATACAAGTCTTCTAGTGTGAGATACTCCCTGAATAATACACCAACTGCTATGGTTTTAGATGTGTGTGCACGAGTGTGTGTGGGTGTTTTAAACTGAAAGATTTATTTGCACCTTTTGTTTAATGCTATTGGTCCTTTATGCTCCAGAGAAACAGAGAGTGCAATCAAGTCCCTTATTCAATCTGAGCTACTGTAGAGACCACAGAAGCTCCATGCACACATCAGGTTTCTAGTAATCAATTGTCTAGTAATTACCACACCTTGTCTATTGTATCCTGTTCCCTTCTACAACTTTCTCTCAATAGATTCAAGTACTTGCAAGGGCCCCTTCTAAGAGAAAGAGCCTTGATGTACTTTACAGGAAGGAGGATGCTGAATTTGGCTGTTCTGCAAGGAAAGAGTAGCTGTTTGAAGTAATGACCTGGCTAATTAATGCTGAATTCCAGTAGAAATCCTATTCCTACTGAAGTACTTATGACATCCACATTAATACTAAATGAGCCCATCAGAATTAATGTCTTTGCAATAAATACCAAAGGAGTTGAGAATGATTAGGCTATTACTGTAAAGTGTTACACAGAAAGATGAAAAAGTCTGAGGCTTAAAAGAAAGTCGTAGTGATTTGCTTCTAAGACTGGAGCTAGTGGAATCCATATTTATTAAATAGAATAAAGACATGGAAATGCACAGAGACTATTTTATTCATGATTTGGTCCATTTTTAAATGTAAAAATTAGTTGGTCTGTAATGACAATAAAAACTGTCAACAATACCCTACCTCTGTTGTCAACCTCGTATGTTCCATCATATGTATATATGTGAAATACACATAAAATGTGTATTTCATTGTGTTTAAATTCTGAGAATATTTTGATTTATTATATATGTATCCTAGAAGGAAAATCTGTAAAAAACATATTTTACATGTATCTTTAAAGTTCCTGCTCTGATCATTTTAATTTCTGATCTAAATACTAAAATCTTAAAATACCTACAGAAGGTTCTCAAGTGGTGCTCAAACTGTTTCCCAAACCCAAATATTTCCTGGAGTTTTCTCAAGAGCTTTGTCAGGATATGAGATGAAAAAGGAGTCCACAGGGAAAGCAGATTTTCTCTGTCTCCCACCAGACCCACTGGAGGCAGAGTGACCACCTCTGTGATCTGTTTTCGCTTTTATGGTTCTGTATACTGTTTTATTGGGACAAAGTTGTTACTTGAAAACATATTTTTAAATAAGTTTGAGAAGCATTTTTCTAATCTAAAGACCTAAAGCAAATGATTTGTTATTTTACCTTTCTGCAGATGTTCTCATAACCTTAAATTGGTTATCAGTAAAAACTGAGTCAACAACATTCCAATATTTTCAAACCACAATGGCTTCTTGTCTGGGCTGCCGACCTCAACACTTAGCTAAGCTCCTTCCTTGCACCATTGTCCCCTCTTTTGCCAGAGAGGATTTGGAAATACAGCACTGCTAAGACCCTGAGCCAATATTTCAATTGCTTCCCTCCCAAACAAAGTGAATCCAAACTTCTTACAATAACATAATTCCTCCTTTACTCCAACCCAAATCAAAAATCTACACTTTTGTTTCTTAACGACCATTCTATATTGTTTTATATTTTTATGTTTTTGGTCATGCAGCTTACTTTGTTTAGAATAGCTTTCACCTTGACCATCGGCAGAGACAAGCATGTAAAACACAAACACAGGTATCATTCTGAGATAGCACTGAATACAGTGGGTAAGGCCTTCCTGTTGCTCTTCCTGCTACACATCGTATTCATACAGATTTCTACCCACGTCTACATCCATGTTTCTATAGAATCCCATTTATAACACCTACTAGTCTGCAGGTGTGCTCTCCAGATGAGGTACTCACAGCAGAGCGTGAGCTTTATTTGCCTTCATGGCGGTTCTTAAGTCACTGCTTTCCAGAGAAAGCGTGTCAAATCACTCAAATATAAACCTTAAAAATATAGAATTATGGGTACCACTCTGGTCTATAAATCAAAATTTCTGGATCAGAAAAATAATATGTATACTATATTTAAATTTTCAAGAAGTAAGCAATTTTTCAGCAATAAAAGTTTAAGAATGACTGCTCATTGTCTATAAGAGTACTTGGAATGAGGAAAGCAATTAATTAGGGAATGTGTGTTCATTTAACAGAACCAACCTTTGTAATTGGCCTTGGACTGTTAGCTCTGAATGCCAAATAGCCATATTCCTGGTGAAACGGAATTTCCCATGACTAGCTCTACATAAAAAGATACAAGTTTGCTGAGTAACATGCTGTGCTGTAATTGCTCAGTAGCCCACTGCCCACAACTTCTGCCTCATCTACTAGTGTTTATCAAGTTTCCAAACCCAGAAAGCTTCTTTTATATTTTTGTTTCTACAATCTTTATGAGAGTTGAAGCTTGTTTCAAATCCAAAGAGCTGTGTTGCTCCAAAATCAGTACATTTCCCAAAGAGTTCTTTTCTCTCTTTCCACATTTTTCTTAACAAATTTACCTTCATGCACATATTAATTATCGGTTCTAAGCTGAAATTTATTTGGTTTGTAAGCCCATCCCAACCATTCCATTTTTCCATTATCCTTATCTTTAAAGGCCACTGAAACACCCATCCAGGTATTTTATCACCACAATAAACACTGTTGATAGTAAGGCAGAGTGAAACATTTACTTATAAAAATAGTTCTTTCTTGACTCTTAATAAGGCCACGGAAGGCTTAACGACTCAGACTTAAAACTTAGACATCGTCACAAATTCTTCTCTCTCTTTTTGCCTTTATCTGAGAAGTTCCAGCTTCCATAGCATCTGTCCATCCTTTATTTCCACTTTCGCCACCAATACTACTTCTTCCCTCCCAGCTGGGCAACTCCAAGGATCTGCCAAAGGATGTCCCTGTTTCCCTTTTCACCCTACCTACACTCATAAACAGTAAACTGCCACCGGAGCTCCTCAAATGTAACTCTTAGATCATTCTCCTCCAGGTCCCACTTTATTTTTGTTTGCATATAATTCTCCTATAAGATAGTATTCTAATTCATCTTCTACCACTCTTCTAAACATACCCTACATCATAGGGTCAAGAGATATAAATCATTATACTTAGCCCCGCCTCTCCATTCTCCCCTGCAGCACCCCCTGCATCATGTGCTTCTCTTTAGACTGTTTTCTGTATGTGCCACACTCTCAAATTCCCCTCCTCCTCCTTTCTTCTCCCACCTTGAATCTTACAATTCAGCTGCCTCAGTGCGCACACCAATAAATAAGCAGAAACACTGTGTCTGCGGAAAGGTAGAAATTTGATCAAAGAGGGGAAGGAAGAAGGGCTCAGCTCTTTGCAAAACATCCTGATATAGAGAAACTAGTGCTAATTGGTGTTCATTTGTGTAACTGGCTTTAGTATTTAACCTAGACGATCTCTAATATTCTAGTAAGTCCTATAAAAGTATATAATACTGCAAATCGGCAACTACTGAGCAGTATGTATACAGCACAGTCCAACCTTTAGATCTCACTGGTTTTGAGAGAATTGGTATGATATTTCATCTTAGACGTAAATAGCCTGAAAACTTCTTCAACAGTACCAGCAGGTTTTTTTGAGATGTTTTCCAGTTCATTCATTGACATCATATGCCAACTGGTATCATCACTCCAGAGTAGATAAAGCTGAAGGAGGGAAGTACTGACCTGAGAAGTTCCTCAAACTAAACTACCTCAGCACACAGGTAGATCGCTGCTGTCTATCGGTAGTTTGTTTCTATTACATAGTCAGGGTCTTTGCTGTGGAGAGTAATTGTGCTGCACACTTAACTAAAAGGAAATGACTTAAGGGACTCTCACCTCTCTCTAGTTCCCAAGTTCTTCTGTCAAGAAAGTAATGGGTCCTACTACAGGAGTTTCTTAGCAAAATAAAAGTAGGGATCCAACCCAAACAGTTATTACAGTATACCCCCCGACCTGTTTCAGGTCAATGTATTATATATGTATTTTTAATTTTTCCTTTTAAGGAATAATGAATGGTTCTTATTATTAGGAAGGAATAATCACTCCAAGATACAGGTCTGTGCAATCTAGTAAGTGTTACTGCAGTAACCTCCTGCCAAAAAAAAAAAAAATCTACCTGCACAAGGGGTGAAAATTAAATTAGGTCTAGAGGACAAAGTGGGCCAAGTACACTCTGGGCAGGAATTATCAAATGGGAGAGGGACATGTATAGGGAAGGATGATCTTTAGTGTGTTTTCAAGCCAAGTATAAAAATGTGGTTGTTTGGGGATATTAAAAAAAAAAAAAAGCCTACTTTCTGGACAGTTTATAATTTGATTCTTTTGATTTTATTTAAGCAAAATTGAAGAACACCAAGAGGCAGAGGCAAACCAAAGCATCACATGTAGCGATCCTATATCAAAAGGTATGTAAACCAGTACTCAGATACGATCTGCATCGCTCCAGACTTGGCAACGTCTACTTGTTCATGGTTGACAGGAGACATAAGAATCTTACCTATGGTCTAAAGCCAAGGTTTTATTAGAAAAGTTCCAGGAAAGGGAGAGGCATCATGCTATTTTGTAGTACTTTCCTTGAGTTACAAATTATGATGTGTCTACAAAAATATTCAGTCAAAAGATATTTTACCTTATTTGGTAAGGAAAGAGGTAAATTTGTTCATAATATATTTATTAAGTCAGATAAACTAAGCATGATTTCTAAATAAATGAGGTGAAGCTAGTTGTTTGCATATATAATAATTTAAATGTCGAGATAATAAAGTTATTAAGAAAAAATAATATGTACACTGGAGAACCATATGCCACAGAAAGTCTACCCACACAAAGAGAAATCTAAGCAATTTAGTTTTCACTTACAAAAAGTTAAACTCATAGAAAAATAATATCTGTAGAAGGAGCTACAGCCAAAAGAATACATATCAAATTATACAGGAAAATATATTCATGACTGAGAGTTAAACAAAACATTTCAAAGTAGCTCAGTGGCTAGGGTGCCAGCCACAGACACTGGAGCTGGCAAGTTTGAATCCAGCCTGGGCCTGCCAAACAACCATGACAACTACAATCAAAAAATAGCTGGGCATTGTGGCAGGTGGCTATAGTCCCAGCTACTTGGGAAACTGAGGCAAGAGAATCACTTAAGCCCAAGAATTTGTGTTTGCTGTGAGCTGTGACACCATAGCACTCTACCAAGGGCGACATAGTGAGACTTTGTCTCAAAAACAAAAAACAAAGCAAACAAACAACAACAACAACAAACCATTTCCAACACTGAAGCAAATCTGTATCTCTCACATAACCTATCTGATTGTAGGTCACAAGACCCACATTTCAGGTGGGATCCTGCCCTGTACCCAAGAGAAAATAATATGACAGAGAAGGGTCCAGATGAATCTGAAAGGCTGGCCTTGCTGGGTTCCCTACTCAGTCTTTTAACATTTGATTATATACCCAATCAACACTATCGATTCAAAATTAGGGCTATAACAAAGTTATAAAACAATTTAGTAATTCTAAGATAGTTGCAAATTTTAAAACACACAAGATATTAATACTAAAAATATATTTTAAAACTTATAAAAATTAAAAGTAGAAGAGAGAAAAATTTATAGGAACATGAGAAAAAGATGTGTTCAGGCAGTTTACCCAAAAAGCTAAGAAGATGATCCAAATCATTAGAATGAGAAATACAAATCAGAGATTAAAAATATATAATTTTATAATCATTCTATTGGCAAAAATATACAAAATAAGATAATGTCAAAGTTGAAGGTGATGTTTCCATGAGTTACAGGTGAGAATGTAGATTGATGCCGGCCTTCTGAAGAGCAGTCTGGCACTATTAGACAAATTAAGTGTCTGTATATTTATTATCTTACTCTTGAGAATGGGATATCCTTGGCCTTGAACAAACATCCGATTATTCTCTCACAAGTTCATAAGTAGATGCATACAAAGTTGTTTGTATAGGATTATTTATTTTGTCAATTTGTCTAAAAAGATCTGGGTCTCTATTGCTGAAAGAATAAAGGCATAAAATGTAGTGGAGGTACACTATGAAATATTATGCAACAATTAGAAATAATTACATGCACACAGAGCAACATGTAGACAACTTTAAACTTTGTGTAGTGTCAAGAACTGCGAAGTGTCTGTCACTTTACCCTACTGTCAAAATAACAGGTGAGTTTGCCATAGCTCCCCAGATATTGGGAGAAAACATGAGACTTTTCATTTAGCGATTAAAGCATTTTATTAATCATGACAAAGCAAGAAGCAAGTCATATTGGCTTCATGTTTATACCTCTTCCCTACGGCCTCCAGGCCCACAGGGGCTGTACCAATGGGCCTGGGAGGAAGCCTACAGCCAAGCAACCCTAAGCTAAAGAAATCTCAAAGTTTTATAATGGGCTGTAAGAAATTCTGCCCAGGAGGTGCCTGTGGCACAAGGATTAGGGTCCCAGCCTTGAGGTAGTGGGTTCAAACCCTGCCCTGGCCGAAAACTGCAACCAAAAAAAAAAAAAAGAAAAGAAAAAAAAACTGCCTGAACTTTGGCCTGGAAAAGGACTTCATTTATATTATACTTCCTAATAATTGAACCCGATTTTCAAGTCAATTCCAATATCCTTGATAAGATAGCTCCAGATCAAAAGGCTAATAGTGCCTCTTGTCACACGAAATGCAGAAAAGACAGAAGACCCTTGGAGAATTGCCTTCCAACTCTTCGAAGGAAAACTAAGAAAAACGAAGGTGTATAGTATTTTTACTTACATAATAACATATTAAAAATACAGATGTTTGTTACCAGTCATAATGTGAAAGCAAGGATTACACTGAGATCCTCACGTCAAACTAGAATATTGTACAAATGCTTGGAAGAACCACTTATAGACTTTGGGCTGTAACAGGCAGAATAGCTGGTTATGCTAAAGGAAAGGAAAATTTAATGTAAACTCTATTTAAAAACACATACTTTATACAGAAAGAACAAAGGCATGAATGACAGAATAGACTTCCTGTCAGAATTTACAGGAGCCATAAAGGTTAAAAAAAGGGGGGGAGGGGTTCTATTTAAAGTGCTGAAAGAAAAGAAAATCTCAAGGAAACTGAAAATATCTTTAGAAATGAAGTTTAAATAAAGACATTCAAACAATTTCTAAATGAATCTTTTACCAGCATTTTTGCAATAAAGAAAGCTTAAAAGAATTTCTTCAGAGAGGAGAAGCCCCTATGAAAATTTGGATACATACAAAGGAATAAAAGGGGCTATGAATAGTCAATATGGGAGTCAATGTCAAATTGAGTCATTTTTGTGTCTCTAGAAATAACTAAGGTAAAAATAAAAAGAATGCGCTGAGGGCACTATACATACATAAAAGGAAAATGTGTGACAACCAGACCATGAAAGATAGAAGAAAGTAAAATAAAAATACAATTTCAAAAGATTCTTACTCTATATGTGCAATAATACATTATTTAAAGCTAAATTGTGGTAAGTTAACGTTGTAGATAATAAATTCTAGAAAAACTCGACAAGGAAGTTTATAAGCCATTGTAGAGGTAAAATGGAATACTACTCCTATTAGCAATGAAAATAATTGTGAATGGAAAAACAAACAATTTTTCCACTGCTCTCACACCACAACCATCAATGCAGAAAACTTCTGTGACCAAATGTCTGGAGGCCTCTCCTCACCAAAAGGCAAGCCATCCCTTCTGCAGAAGCTGCTCCGTGAAGGTCCTCTGATGTGGCTGACCTCACACTGTCCACTTGGAGACAGTGGTAGTCCCTCCCCTGGGGGCGTGGCTCCCTACACTGCCCTCTTTTAGACACCAATCACAGCTCCCCCTGGAGACAGTGGTAGTCCCTCCCCTGGGGGCGTGGCCCCCTAGTCTGCCCTCCTTCAAACACCAATCACAGCTCTGGGTTGTCTCCCGGTGCCTCTGCCCAGTGGGCTACTTGTGGAAGTTTCCATGATTCCCCCACCTTGGGTCCGATTCATTTGCTAAAGTGGCTCATAAAACTCAGAGAAACCTTACATTTCCCAGCTTATTATAAAGAACATAATAAAGGTTACAGAATACAGACGAAAAGAAGCACAGGGCTGCTATGGGGGAAGACGCACAGCACTTCCATGCCGTCCCCAGGGGTGCTACTCTGCAGAAACTTCCACGTTCAAAATCAATTTAAAAATCTCTGAAAACTCTCCACACCCGTCCTTTTGGGCCTTTTAGGGAGAATACACTGGGTAGATTTGACTGAAGCACAGACAGCCATATAGAAATGTGATTAGATAAAAAGGGTATATAATCGAATGTTAAAAGACAGAGTAGGGGAACCCGGCAAGGCCAGCCTGTTCAGATTCATCTGGACCCTTCTCTGCCATATTCTTATCTCTTGGGTATAGGGCAGGATTCCACCTGAAACGTGGGCCTTGTGACCTACAATCAGAAAGGTTGTGTCGGAGAATTTATTTAGGTCCAGCTCCAAAACAGACAGGCAAGAGAAAAACAAGAGCAGGTGGAGGGAGGGCAGGAGGCTTCGCGGCGGAGGGCTCTCTCACGTTTTGGAGAGTACCTGTTACCTTTCTCGCTGGGCAGCTGTTTCACAACTGCTTCAGGAACCAGGAACCAAAGGATGAATACTTTCACAAAAGTATTGTTTATTCATTTAGGAAATAATAAGGTCTATGAGAGTTAGGAGTATGGATGAAAATCAGTGTAGAAGAATCGTAAGAGTAGAATAATAAAGCTCCAAAAAACGCAGAAAGAGATGAACAAGTTACAACGGAAGGACAAATAGAAAATAACTAGAAAAGCGATCGAGTTAACCTGTCCTAAATTAATTATTATAATAATGTAAATGGTCAAACTATTCCAATTAAAGGGCAGAGAACTCAGATAGGATAATGTCACACCACACCGTGTAATCTCTGCTGTATGGACGAAATCATTGTGGTTTATGCAGGAACTCCAAGCCTGCAGAACCTTCCTTTCAGGAGCTCATCCTCTCACTGCCTCAGGGAGAAGCTGTAACACAGTGGCCTAACGGGTGAGTTACACCCATATGTTTACAAATAGGAAATAATTACTGCGTCAACATACTGAGGATAGAATGATTTGAACCCCTGCATTAAGTTCCTTCTGTGTTCATTTGTACCTTTATCTATTTGGGGTAGGCTGAATAGCAGTTCCCCAAAGATGTCGGTGACTTCATCCTCAGAACCCAGGATTGTTTGCTTACTTGATGGAAGCGTCTTCACAGATGTGATTAACTTAAGAATCTTGAGATGGGGAGGTTATTGTGGATTATCCACTCGGGGCCAATGTAATCACACAGGTTCTTATAAGGGGGAGGAAGGAATCTCTTGGTAATAGGAGATGTGATGATGAAATCAAAAGATTGGCATGATGATGCAAGTGGCCAGGAGCCAAGAAATGAAAACAGCCTCAAGACATGAAAAAGACAGGTGAAAGGATTCTTCCCGTAACACCTGCAAAATGAGGAACGTCCGCTGAGACCATGGCTTCCACCCACTAAGTCCACTTTTGGGCTTTTGACCTCCAGAAATGCATAATAATAAATTTGTTTATTATTCTTGTTTTAAGTTACTTAGTTTAAGGTAGGTGATCTGTTAGTGGAGGAAATAGAAAACTAGTACACCTTTTATCATACTTTGATAGTCTACCTCATGTGGACAGCACAAATACAAAAATAAATATAATCCAAAATCAGTTTATAAGGAGGTCATCGTCTAAAACCTAAGTTTCAGAGTTTGCAGAATTTTATACCCAACATAATTTTTTTTGCAAACAAACCAAACAATAAAATTCTCAGCCTGTGTCCCAGATGGGTTATTGAAACAAGAGTAGAGGTGAAATAGTACAAAAAAATATATATATAGATTGGAAACTTTATTTTTTTGCTACATACAAGTGTAAGAAAATTAATTCTTTAAAATCTTGGTTTACTTATCTATAATTTCAGAGTAAAAAGCATGTATGATATAGTGTAAATAATTAATTTTTTAAAATTAAAAGATCATTGTAAAGTGCCCTGGGAATTAATTTTATTTCTCATCTAATCTTTCAACTGAGATATGGCAGGCTACTCTGTAAGCTGTGATGTATCACCAGAAAGTTATATGAAACCCCCAAACAGTGGCTGAAATAAATAGGGGTTTATATTTCTCACATAGTAAAAGTTGTAGAAGCAGGTAGGTCTGGGCATTACTTAAACTGATCACAGATATATACCATCAGGGTGCCAGGCTCTTGCTAGCTTTCTAGTTGATCATCGGTTTGACTCACTGGATTTCCTCATGCTTGTCAGCTTGTGACTGCAAGGTAAGTGTCTGTTTTCAGACAGCACATCAGCATAACTCTATTTAATCTAGGATTACATTGGGGAAGACAGTGCCAGCAGCAACTTTCCCCTTTTATTGGTAAAGTAAAACTTTCGTAGAAAAAATGTACCATTATCATCCTTTAGAGCTACTTGGTAAAATAGATGGCCAAGTTGAAAAATTGGTACCATGACTGTCACACTGGCTATACACCATTTCACCCAGGTATAATGTTATGTAGAACAATAGTGGAGTCTTGTTAGCAAGGAAGAAGTTTTTCACAGATGAGGGATAGGTAATTTATTTTTTTGTACAAGGCCTGCCATGTGTATCAATGAAGGTAATTCAAGAACTGTAGGGAAAGATACAGACCAGATAAAGACCTGAGTAGCACAGATTCAATCACGGGGTGATTTAATGAATTCTGCCAAATGTTTATGTGTGTGTGTGAGAGGGGGTGGGAGGCAGAAAAAGTGAGAGAGGAATGACACAAGTATAAATATCGAGGACCTGGAACTGACCTCATTCATTTTCTCTCCCCACCACCACTTTCCTTCTTTATCTTCTGATGGCATCAGCCTCTTCTGGTTGAAATATAAAATATATATATCGTATTTACCAGTTTGCATTCTTTCCTTAATAGAAGTTTAATGGTCATTACGAAGCAGGGTTTGGTTAACTTATACATAGATGATGTATAGTAAGTTATCTTATTTCCTAAATCCCAAGCAATTGTTTCCCAAATATAGATAGCTACCCATATTCAATAAACGATCATCAATCAACCCAAACCAGATAGAAGCAATTTGAGTTTTGCTTTCGGCCTACCTTCAAAAAGAACAAAAAGGAGTCCATTCATTCTGAATTGCAAAATGTTTTCAACTCCTTCTTTAAGAGTCTCTGTAAATATTTCACAAGCCCCACTGTCTACCGACTCCATGTTAACTTCTGGTGTTTGTAACCCATTTCTCCCCCCTTTCTATCTCAGCATTTCTCAACTGCTCTTTCCACTGTCAGCTCACGTGTCTTCACCTTTCCTGGTTCTTGTTCTCCCCTAGTAACCTTGATCCTCAGAATAGTATTCAAGAGAAACAGGACTCCACAAACCTTTCACAGAATGAAGGTGCCGGCAGGAGGGACTGGAGTGGAAAGGAAGGGTCGTGAGAAGGTGCTGAGACCCCTTGTGCATTGACCTTGTAATTGGGTGATACTACTGATTTTTAAAAGCCTCTATCTAATCAGAAGGATGGCATAAGTATTGGAAGACTGAGAGATGTACAAGTTTCTGGGAGGCCTAAAAGAAAATGGCAGAGTAAGAAATAAGCAAAAAGGAGGAAGTGAGCTGGCAGCCACAAGAGGGGGACAGGATCAGGGGCCCCTCCAATGGTTCCAAAGTTCTCATCGCAGGAGAACGTTCTTACAGTGAACAATATTGTACTAAAGATGGCAGCTCTCATACTGTTATTTTAAATCGCCATAAAAAATAAACATGACATGAAAAAGGGAGAGTGGAATAAAGATTTGGATCAGATATTTATACAGCTTTTTAAAATAACGAAAATTAAAATTTAAAAGAAGAGGACGGCAAACACTAGTAAAAGAAGCTGAATTCAGTGGCTCTGGTGAAAACTTTGCTTCCAGCGAACAAGACAGGAGCTCTGGTTCTCAGTCAAAGCTACACATCTTATTTTGTTTGGGGCAGCAAAGTCTTAGGTACTAAAGGTGAGTGATCAAAGGTACAAACATAAACGGCTTCGGCCTGAGGATTTCCCGAGCTCTTCGGTTTTTACAGTATTCTTTCTGTATAATGTATGTTGTGTGTGCAACATATTACGTTTGTTCTTAAATCTCTGCATAACTTTGTGAAAAATAAACCTGACTAAATTTCAGATATTCCAAGGAGTATCAGTGTGAATAATATTAGTTTCATAAAACTTTCTAGGGGGATTCTAAAAGATGCTGCTGTTTTATATATCTATATATGTAAAGTATTTATATATATTCATATATATTTAAATATTTTGCATTTTATATGTTATAGATATGTAGCGCCTCAGGGTATCAGAGAACACCAGGTTTGAAAGAGATTTTAATGGTAATTGTGGATAATCATCTGTCTGGTGCTTGAAAAATAGTTATATCATCCTAGGTATGGTTAGGGATACAAGTTTCTGCTATTAAGAAAGAAAGAAAACTTTTTGTAAATTAAATTATATTAAAACTTATTCTATGTTGCATTTTCTCAAAGTCTGAATTGTGTAAATGCAAATTAGTCTTCACTGTTAAACAAGTAAGCAAGTTAATTAAAGGAGCAAGTTAATTACCAGGCGGGGCCTGGTAACCCACCCCTGATCCCAGAACTCTGGGAGGGTGAGGTGAGTGGATTGCCTGAGTTTGGGAATTTGAGACCAGCCTGAGAAAAAGCAAAATCCCATCTCTAAAACTGGCCAGGTGTTATGATGGACACCCGTACCCTCAGATACTGGGGAGGCTCAGACAAGAGCATCACTTAAGCCATGGAGTTTGAAATTCCTGTGAGCTATCATGCCATCATACCCCATTACCAAGGGTGACAAAGTGAGACTCTATCTTAAAAAAGAGAGAGAGAGAGAATGTTAAATCTCAAGAATTTATATCTAGTATTACCAAAAAACTCAGGAAACACAACCACTATGAAGAAAATAAAAAGTGCAACTAACAATAATGGATTGTATCATATTTCAATTTTGACCAATAAAATATTTGATAAAATTTAAAATACTAACATCATAAAGAATGTAATTATTTGACATGCCAGACAGAGAGCTCATAACGAGGAAGAAGGAAGATGCTTTGGTGATAAAGATTAAATAAAGTATACCTGCTTTTCAAAGGGGAGGAAATGAAACCAGGATGTTTTGAAAAAACAATATTGAGTTCTGCATATATGAAAAAGGAGAATGAACTTGGAAAGGAATACATACGTTGATTTTTGAATACAAAGTTTTTGCAATATGCTACTGCAGTCCCAGACTTAACAGTTACAAGGATTTTCAGCCTTCAGCTCTGGAAAACATAGGAAACATCAGCAATTACTCCGTGAAGGAAGGTTTTGGGGGAACTCTTTTATCATCCGTGTGTTTTAATGCTCAGCCGGGCAAGGCAATTTCTATTAAGGGAGTGGCCAACAATGCTTCATTAACATACCCTTACTCAAAATCAATCTGTAGAGATATTGTCAAAGCTAAATTTCACATTCCGAAGGCTAGATTTTGTACTTCGAATGAAACTCAATTAACCTCATCCATTATTATCTGATAATCAATTTATGAATGTGCCTTTCTGCCGATTCATAAACATTTACTTTTTCTTTTAAAGTCCTTAACTGCTGACAAAGATGATTTTGGGGGCAAAGGATTAGAACTGTGTTTGTCCATGTGGGGGGGCGGTGAGGAGGGTTGGGGAAAGTAAAGCAATTATTTTATAAAGTAATAATTTATGGATTGGAATGTAAAGAGATTACGTAACTTAAGGTATCCATTCTGTATGTGTTTCTCTCTCATGATTGTTTTGAAGTTATTCTATGTCTCAGCATTCAAAAATTTCTAGAAAGTTGGTAAAAAAAAATAAACGTATGATTAACAATGAATAAATTTTATAGACTTTTTTAGAAACCCTAATTAGGCCTCACAACACCTAGCACCTGAGATACTGTACTACCTTCTGATATTTTTTTCCTTCTTTATCCCCTGTTTCTTTTCTTGGAGGCAAAGAAATTTCTTCAGTTTTCTAGAGTATATTTTTGGCACAAAACTTAAAGACATGGGTTCTGGAGCAGCCAGCAACATGTGACACACTGTGTGATGCACTTAATATTGCCTGTGCCTCAGTTTCTCAGATTACTGAAATGAAATTGCAATGGCTGCCACTTTAAAATCTCGCAGGGTTGCTCTGAAAAATAATGAGAGTAGCGTGGAGTCCTCTGACAGAATGAGGCAAGAACGCATGAGCATTAAAGAGAATTCAATATAGATGGTTTAATAAGAAAAATATTTCTATTAAGCAGTTGCATGCCCCTGTACTGTCTTCTTTCATTAGCTATTTCTCATGAAAGCCTATTAGAGAATTTTGTTTATTCAGCCAATTTTATAAAACAAAGGAGATTAAAATATTCACAGTAAACAATAGTGTGTACAAGACCTTTGAAAAAAGAAAGCATTATGGACCAAGTGGCAATTTTCAAATGGTTTGGGCTGATACCTTTATAACCTGGCTTTATTATCAGAGACTCTGGCATTTTGAAATTTTATTGGAATATCTGAAATTCTTATTAGACATTCCAGGAAGCTCAGAAACTTCTCAGTCGCATATGTAAATGTAAAGAGCAAGAAATAATCAATGTTATGACAAAATCTTTTATGTCCTAAATGATGAATATTGAAGTCAACTCCTGTTAATGAGATGTTCAAATGGAGTTAGTGTAGGAGTAAATACTGGAAATGCTTTTCTCATTTCTTTATCTTATTAAAAAGTTTCCCCAAGAACAATGAGGGCATCATTGGGAATGTATTTATTTCATGTCGTACAGTTTTACAGAGAGTTTTAATTTATTTTTGTGGGGAGAACTACTTATTATATAGTAAACTATTCTGTCTTTGTATCTGTTTATACACACAAATACAAAACTTATGTTACAGTAGAACTTTGTAAAGGTATAATTTGAAATAAGACACAGGGTGTCCCAAAGATTGCACATAAAGTTACTATAAACAGGCAAAATGGAAAATTGAAACTGAAATAAAATGCTTTATTTATAAAATACTTATTATAAAATTTTACAAAATACTATCTATGTGTTAGCCACCTCTTTGTAAGCTTTTATAAGGAATATTGTGTCAATAAAGGCACATTTAGCTACATTTTCCATTTTCCCTTTGCATGGAGACCTTTGGGACACTGCATGTCTTTGCCTTGGATTTTTAAAATTGAAATTAAGTAGCTGCTTCTCCAATCACACTGTTGTTTTTCATAACTAGAGCCACTTTAGAAACTAGGTGATTCCATGGAATACTATGCAGCCATAAAGAAAGATGGAGACTTTGCCTCCTTCATGTTTACAAGGGTGGAGCTGGAAAATATTCTTCTTAGCAAAGTATCTAAAGAATGGAAGAAAAAGTATCCAACGTACTCAACCCTATTATGAAACTAATTTATAGCTTTCAGAGGAAAGCTATAACCCAATTTTAGCACAAGAATACAGGGAAAGAGGAGAGGGAGAGGAGGGGAGTGGAGAGGATGGGTAGAGGGAGGGAAATTGGTGGGATCACATCTATGGTTTTTCCTATGGGGGTACATGTGAGTCTTTCTAAATGTAGAATATAAATGTCTCAACACAATAACTAAGAAAATGGCATGAAGGTTATGTTAACCAGATGGATGAAAGTATTTCAAACAGTATACAGAAACAACACACTGTACCCCATGATGGTATTAATGTGCACAGCTATGATTTAATAAAAAATAAATAAATAAAAAATAAAAATAATAAGAAACTAGGTGATTATTTGTGTCTACAAACTATGTCCAGAGATAGTTTCAGATAATAGAGTGAAGGAGATCCAAGCTCTGCTTCCTCCCTACATGCCCCATCTTTCTGTTTTAACTTTTCCAAAGAAGTTCAAGAATGAGTGAGACTATGAGGTTCTTCCAAGGAACGCGTAAAAACCAAGCTAGGTATGCAAACCCCCTCTTGCAACGTTTTTTGATAATATGCTCAGTCAAGAGACATGACCCATACAAAAAAGTTGTGAAATTTTCCTTGTAGATTACTTCTCTCTGAAGTTCCAAACAGAATTTTGTGATTACTTTCATAAAATTAAAGAGTTTCTATTTGTACTCTATTGCTATGGTTGTGACGATGAGATGTCGCTTTTTAAAAACCCACAGTAAAACCCGTTTAAACTAGTCTCACCAATATAAAGCTTTTTTATTGCTGCAGGTATACATCCCAGCAACTTAAAAGAATGGTTCCAGAGTAATTTGAATACCCCCCCCCACACACACACACACCAGAGTACACCAGCGTGCATGCGTGCACACAAACATGGCAGGGAGAGAGAAACTAAGAGTTCACAAATGAGCCACAATTTCAGAAGGGAATGGAGAATTGCTTGTAACACATCTAGGGCACATAAGTGAACAGGGATGATGTTTCTATGTAATGAAATGGAATATTTGTTAGGAGGTTTGACCTACCACTTGAAAGGACCTCAGGTAAGCATCACCTGGGACTTTTGCTTAAACAATATGCTGCATTTTACAACACGCCCCGTATCTAATGGTGTCACATCTTTCCACAGTGGGCTGGGGTTGATACACTGGAGTCAATGCACATCTCTTCCCCACTCCATGTTCCATGACATTATCTTGGTAGCGGGAAATAATACAATTGGTAAACGTTACATCTTGGAGCTTTCTCCCCCAAAGAGTTGGTTATGAGGTTGCAGCTCCAGGGATATGGAAGCACCACAGTTTCCACATCTCAAAAGCTTCTATTTCTAGAGACTGCACGTGCTGCGCTGTGCAGTTGGCTGCAGAGTGCGCATGGATGCTGAGGCATTACTGGGGTGTGAGGCCGAAGCAATTCATCTCCGCCAGCTAATTCTCAGTTCTCACCTTGCCCAGCCCCTCGGCAGCAGCCGCCCAGCTGTCGCCCCTGCTGCGCTGTCCCCATAGGACTCAGGCTGCACTCTGCCCAAGAGTTGTTCTTTCTGGGGATCCTTTGTGGACCCTTGATTGTTTTCCTTTTCTTAAAGGTTTCTGGAAATATCTCATTCTGGTTGTAGTTCACTCTTTATTATGGTTAACAATATTAAGCATATTTTTACGTGTTTATGTGTTTATTAACCAACTCCCTTAGTTTGTTTGGGCTGCTATAACAAAACGCTATCATCCAGATAGCCTACAAATATCAAAACTCGATTTCTCGTGGTTCTGGAGGCTGAGAACTCCATGATCAAGGTACTTGCAGGCATTTGTCAGGTGAGAATCCACTTTCTGGCTAATAGGTGTTGCCTTTTCACTGTAGTTTCACATCGTGGAGGGGCCAAAGGGTTTATAACTTTATAGAACGTCCATCAATCCCATTCCTGAGGGCTCCACCATCACTTTGCCAGCACCTTGTGGGTTAGGACAGCAACATGTGTGTTTTGGGGAGACACTAATATTCAGACTACAGCACCAAACTCTATATCCTGTGAAATGCCCCCTTGAGATTCCCTAACTCTTCCAGGGAATCTATAACAAAGTCTTAGAGACTCTTCTCGGATAAGGCCTTTTCCAAGTATCTCCTTTTTTCCATTCTCCCTGCCATTTTCCTAGTTCATGCCTTATTCTTCCTACCTAGAATAATTTCAGAGACTTTCCTACTTCCCTAGCCTCCCCTTCAAATGTGTTCCCTGGAAGATTAATCTTGTGAGGCAAAATATTTGTCATGTTATTGGCCCAGCTCAAAATAATTAAACGCTCCTCTTTGTTTATAAGAAAATAAACCAAACACATTGGACTGATATTCAATGACTTCCATAATCATGCTTCAATGAATCACTCCTTCATTACTAGAATAAATAATGTATCTCAAACATTGTCTCCCCTCCTTCCATGCCCCCAAGCCCCCACAGTCTTAGAATTATTCATCCCTCAGGGGAAATTATATTCATAACCTAACACAGCTCAAATCCCATTTCCTCTGTGAAGCTTCACCTCAGCAGCTGATATATAAAGAAGTCCTTCTCCTAAATCTTGACTGTCCTCATCACTTACATGTATTTCGCTTTTTGGTGGGTTGTTACTTAAAATTTATATCCTTTTTTTGTCTCCTGGAGGAGATGCAAGGTCCTGGAGAGTGACTTCTTTTGTGCATTATGTTCCATAGAGGACCTTTAATAGGTTTTAACAAAGTTTTATAAAACATTTAAAACAGCGGTTCTCAACCTGTGGGTCGCAACCCACAGGAACTGTATTAAAGGACCACGGCATTAGGAAGGTTGAGAACCACTGATTTAAAAGATCATGGATGAAAGCAACAAAGGGAAAGTAGGAACAGATGGCAAACGTGGCTATTTTTTAAACATGCTAAGATTGGCCCCCGTAACAATCAGCTCCCTGGCTAGGTCTGTCTCCGAGCTGACGGCATAAATACAATTCCTGGTAGTCAATTGAGAAAATACACTTAAAACAGGAAGTCACTTCTCCAGAGGTAAGTTAATGTTGTAGTTTTGTCAAAGACCTTCTACTTGGCTCAGCGCCTGTGGCTCAATCGGCTAAGGCGCCAGCCACGTACACCTAAGGTAGCGGGTTCGAGTCCCCAGCCCGGGCCCACCAAACAACAATGATGGCTGCAACCACAAAATGGCCAGGCCATTGTGCTGGGTGTCTGTGGTCCCAGCTACTTGGGAGGCGGAGGCAGGAGACTCTCTTGAGCCCAGGAGTTGGAGGTTGCTATGAGCTGTGATGGCATGGCACTCTACCCAGGGGGATAGCTTGAGGCTCCATCTCAAAAAAAAAAAAAAAAGATCTTCTACTTGAGTCATTCTCATTTCTTACCTCAGAAAATCTATGCATTAAACCCCCAGAAGTTCTCGAGGTAATTTGAGATTGTGTAGGGAATCACTTTCACCTGCAGAGCTGAAAACATATTTGTGAGAATAATATTCTGGCAACTGCAAGTCTGAAGTTAAAACCAAATGAAAGAATATTCATTCTTTCATATCATAAAGGCCCTAGATCTCCTAGTAAGTCTACTGTAGAGTTTTAAAAAATAAAGAAGGTAGGTCATCTACCTTCAGCAGAGCTTTACATTATAATGATAAATTTGGCTCCCTTTGAAAATAAGAATTTTTTGAGTTTACATATAGAATTATAATAGCACACTACTATCAACAAGTATAATATGAACAGAAAATATGTATCAGAGAAACCACTGAAAGAGCTTCTACCTTAAATAGTTTGATAAATTAAGACACTCCAGTTCCCCTGACGTGTGATATCCAGCTCACAACATTATTAGATATTTGAAAGCGTAACACTACCTTTGTAAAGGCAACTCTGCCTATGAGATGTGGGAATAGGTGGATCTATAAGGCACTGAAAACTATAACACAACCTTTTAGAATAAAAATCTATGTGGCTCAAGGAGTAGGGCACCAACCCCATATACTGGGGGTAGTGGGTTCAAGCCCAGCCCTGGCCAAAACTGCAAAAAAAAAAATTAATTATTATATATATATATGCATACATAAATTAATTATAATATATATATGCATACAGACAGTATCTTCCAATATTATTCAGAACTATTGCTAAGGACAACATCTCTTCATTCCCACCTCCCATTACCCTCCTGCTGGATTCCTTTTACAGATAAGAAAATGGAAATAGATTCTTATGTAAATGTTTCCATAATTGTTAAGAATCTTCTCTGAGACTGAGAGCAGGGAGAAGAAACCGTCTAGTGACATAATGGGAATCAGCTGGCAATCACTTTATCCACTTGTCCAAAATCCAATTGTCTTTATTTTGAATTGCCAAGTGGATTCCTAGTTCAGGTAAGCATTTGAAAAAAAGGTGAAACAACAGTTACTAATGATCCCGATTCCTTTCCCCCATGTTTCTCCCTGCTCCCCTACATATAACCTTGAACTTATTTATTTTGCTGTTAACATTCTTCTTGAAGTATGTTGTTAAACCTAAGACCTCATAAAGTAAATCCTTAGAGTCGTGAAAAAAGAAAGTGAGGTCATTTTAGAGCTGTGTGGCTAATTTACAATCTGAACACTTCTGCATTTTTCCCAGGTTAAAGAAACTTTAAAAAGTTATCAATAGATTTCTTTGTGGTTTTTACTAATGAAGTTATATTTTTTTTCTATCCGTGGTAGGTGTTGAATAATTTGAATGGGAATTTGAAGGTTCATGGCTTCCAAACCAGCAGGAGTTAAGGCTTAATTGCTCGGAAATACATTTTCATGGCTGATACCAGTAACAGAAAAATGTCTGTATGTCAAGAGGCTCTGTATTAATCAGTTAACCGTAACAAGTGCCACCCCATACCTACAGACAATGTAACTGTTAACAGCTTGAAGCTGTTAAAAATGTACCAATGGGGAACTTTCTTATTCTTTTTTCACTGATGTGCTTCTTCACTCTAAATAAAGGAATAGAGAAATTTTATACTTAACAACTGTCAGTGGAAAGGAAAAGTACATTCACCTAGTTTGAGCTTCAAAACACATTATGTTCAATGCTGTTCATTAGGGTAACACTTTAAAAGTCGCTCAATTGCTAATATGCTCTCTCTGCGTCAACTCGGAGGCTGCCTATTAGATCTGGTTACACTCCAGAGACCAGGATTTGATTTCCAGCTCTAGAGAGCAGGTCAAGAATTGCAATAACAATTAGTAATTAGTAGTTAGATCTCAATTTACCACATTAGAAGGTCATTTCTCTGAAGCATTTGGTCTCCTGAGAGGAAAAGAATATAAGAGACTTGAAACAGTTGAAGCTCTGAAATCAAGAAAAGACTATAGCATCTAAGATGGTCCTTAAAACCTTTAGACATTCGTAGTACAAATTTATTAAAATATCATTCCTCTACAATTGATGGCCTTCAGCCCTATATATCCTATGTTTGACACAAACACATACTATGTAACAAAACAATCCCCTTCAAGAAGACATAAATTTGTCATCTAGAAAATGGTGATCTCTTTGTGAACTTGGATAAAAGATAAAATATGAATATGCTTTTAAATGCCTTCCTGCTATTTTCCTCAAAAATATCATTACATGATATGTGAAAATGTTCAATCATTTAACATACCAAATAGAGTCATATTTTATGGTGTAAACATGGCTAGTTTCTGATAGTTTGCATAAAAGTCAAAAATGTCAGTTCCCAAATAAGGGCATGTGGAAAATGCATTTGCTTCATTTCTAAAGCAACTTGACTCCGGCTGTCTAGGATACACCCCGTTAAGTTATAATTAAACCTTCTTTGTTATTATTTGAAATCTTCCCCAATCCTCAACTTAGGAATCTGTTCAGGTTCTTGGCTCTTACACAACATCAGAATGATTGAGTGGACAGAGTCCGTCTCTCTGTTCAGTTAACAATCTATAAACGTTACTGCAGAGGTATTATTCCATTTACCAATCTGCGCTTTTCCATAAGATCTGGGAGATGCATTGACTTTGCACTGTGTCTTTTGGGAAAGGATTATAATATGCAAACTAGAATCATGGGTGGCTCTGTGGAGTTTACCTCTCCAAGGTGACACTGTTTCCAGCAGGACATGGTCAGACAATAGGATCCCAGTTTATATCATTCCACGGCATATACACTTCTCTCCTTCTGATAGCCAAGGGCATGTCTTTTGAGCCTAAGAGAGCTCCTTTTTATTTTCCTTCCTGCTTCTTCTAAGATCTCTTTTTCTTTTTTACATAGTGAAATCATTAGAAGACAAATTCCAGAACATTTTGCAGGTTACACCTGCATTCGTATTCACCACATGCCTCTTCTGAGTCACTGAAGCACAGCCCTAAGTAGCTACTTTATAAGGTGAGGAAAAAACGAAAAAACTTAGGCAGGCAGAAAAATTAAACAATGACCTACTCATATTTAGAGAGCCACTATTTTGAGGATTTAAAAAATAGGTTCTACGAAATGTTTAGATGATTATTTGAAAATATTAGAAACAACACGGTTTCCAGCTAAGTACTAGAAAGTTTAAAGGTAATGGTTAAAGTTTTACTTATAAAACACAGATATGATCAATGATTTAAGGAAGGATTTTACTACCAGAATCTTTCACAGCAAGTCTTCAAGTGTCATAAGGAGAATCATAAAATATGAGGAAAGGGCTGAGTGTGTATCTTTATGGGATCAAGAATCTCATGCATTAAGCAATTTGGAGTGCAAAGAACAAAAGTCTTGCTTAGGTCACCTCAAGGAATGGAGTTTTATTATAAAAATCCCCAGAATGTCTATATTGTAGGAGCTTGCAACAGGGTATGTGGTTAGAAAAGGAAACTAACCAGTGGTTAATTCTATCTGCCTTCCATACCATCCACATTGCTGCTTTTACTTATATTATATGAACTCTTCAATCCCATTGATAGAAAGTAAAGTTAATACAATATATTTATACATTAGTATGTTGACATCTAAATAGCATTAGAGAAATAAGCAGGTGACTTTTTGGAAATTAAAAAATTATAAAACTCAAATGCAAATAATAGCACCAAGAAATAAAAGAAATGTTTTAATTTTAATCGATCTCCATAACACATAATAGAAAGTAAAGACTGCACATTTACATAGACAGTATAACACAGGCTGGCCAAAAATTTCACGTACAATTTAAAATAATGTTCAACTGAACATGAACCTTATGGCCATCCTATACAATCCACACATAGTGGAGAATAAAATCAAGTAGCTTTAGGGTGGGCACAAAAGACATACCATGCAGGCATGTTCCAAACCAGGTGACCAGGACATGCTGTCACACCCTATATTGTGAGGCCATGTTTAAACTATTTATAAGTCTCATCTTGGTATGGAAGCAATCAGCAACATGGACCACCCAAAGGTATCACAGCCCTTCTTAAGAGAAAAGATAGATGGACTTAAATGAGGGAAGTAAAGGCATGGCTTTAAATATTACATTACTATTTACCCATTACATTACTATATTACCCAAATATACCCATTGAAAACTCCAGAGATAGAATAGAAGTCTTGTTTCAACACATCACTTTAGACAGGTCAACATGTTTACAAATATGTCATTACAATTCCATCAGTCTTACCTACTTGGTTGAACAGAAGAAACTATAGACGGGGAGAAAAGACACAACATTTTCTTTCTCATGTCCTAGAACTGCAGTGATCCAAATAGTCCTTGTATTTCCCTGGCCATCAGCTCTGCAGCCTAAGCCTCTCTGCCCAGACAGAAGTCAGATAGTGGACAGTATTATCATGGCACAAAAATGGTTTTTGAAATCCTATAGGAGCTTAATGTATTGACAATTTTCTGTTACTATATCAGCCAGAAAATTATATTCACAAGTAATTAAGCCTCATCTCCTGTTGGTTTTGTGGTCATGAGCCATCAAATTTTCTATTACAGTTAATCAACCTCTATTTTTGGTTCAAAAAGCAGGGCTGGGATGGAACGATTTGGTATCTAAGGATGAAAATATTAAAATGCTGAATAAATTGTTTTGATGCTTCAGGACTTTGGGCAAGATCATTACCCTCAGGAACAGTTCAGGGTATTTCTGGGACCAGAAGCACAGTAGGCTCCTTTGCAAATCCATAGGAAAGGAATCTCAAAGATATATCAGTTGAGAATAAAAACAATTATGTAACAATCTACACATTGCAAAGTGACCTTACCATTTATGAATTACCTTTAAAGCAAAGAATAAAGTATGAAATACATAAAACAAATAGAAAGTTAAAATAGAATGTGTTGCTGAATGGATTCTTTAAATATAAAAAAAAAGTCTACTTATATACCTTTGATCAATGTGCAGATTGAGTGTAAATTGTATATTAATCTTTCATTGGGCAGGCAGTTAATATATTGAATACATCTAGGTCTTCAACACCACCAAATATTATCTTTAAAGCTGAGCCTACCACACTGCTGAAATTATGTTCCTTTCATTCAGTACAAGAGCATAACCACCCAATACCACTGATATGCCCTATTATGATCAAAATAAACAATGAGTACTTGATTTAAGAGAGAAATTATTATATTTCCTTACATTATGTTTTTTGCAATTCTGCATGGCATTTTCTGTTGGTTACCACTTCCATCAGTCATCACATCTTGGCGATGACTGTCGGAGCCAGCCCTAAGTGGTCTCAGCCACAGTATCTCTTGGTTGCAAACCTGTATGTAGGCTACCTATTACGCAGCTCTTGATAGCTTCAGATGCCTTTAAGGCAGCAATTCTCATGCATTTCCCTGTCAGTTCCTCAGGTAGCTTAATTCATGTCATTGTGTATTTTCTTTAATCAACATTGACCCACAGATCATTGTATGGCTCTCAAGTATTTAGATCATGAAATAGACACAAACTTCCGCACTGCTTATTCTCTAAAAACAACTCAAAACCCAACTCACAATATAAAACAAACACAAAAAGACTCTAGGAAGTGGAGAGAAGGAAGCCGACTGGCCATGACCTTGGGACCCAAGAACAGCACAGTGGTGAGTTTGCTATGTTTTCTCCATGTTCATTTTATCCAAGACTTGGAGCAGAAAAAGCAGGCAACCCATGAACAGTCCACTGGGTTCAGACTAAAAACATTCCAAAAGAACTAAAAAAACACCACCATCAACAAAAGTGTGCTTCCTCTAAACATATGACTAGGAAATAGGCAGCGTTGAAAGACAAAACTTTTATAATTCTCTCCTGACTCCAAAGACCACAGAAAAAGTATGGCCCCACCCTTACCCACAGCAGCAAAGGATAACAGTAAGCTGAGATTTCTATCCTTTTTGGTCTATGAGAAGGGACTCCAATCCCTTTTCCAATATGGTGCTATCACAGGTGTCAAGTACTGTGTTTCCCCCCAAATAAGACACTGTCTTATATTTATTTTTTCTTAAGAAGACACACTAGGGCTTATTTTCAGGGGATGTCTTCTCTCCATGTGGAAATCACTAGGTCATATTATGGGGTAGGACTTATATTTAACAAATCACTAGGTCTTATTATGGGGTAGGGCTTATATTTAAGAAATGCATAGAAATCCTACTAGGGCTTATTTTGAGGGGTAGGTCTTATTTTCAGGGAAACATAGTATTGCTGGAAGCTGCCTGAGGAACCTGGACCTTCAGTTTTCTGAGAAAACCAGTTAGGATTCTGAAGATTTACTAGTAAATAAGACAGATTATAACTCGTTCTCCTGAAGTTAATATTTTAATAGAGATCTGGGCCCAAATGTTTATAATATTTAAACATGGCATATTAGCTTAATATGTGTTAAAAATGACTGACTTGCCACAATTGCATGAGCCAAAGGTAGGGCACATTAACTAAAAGCAGATGAATCTGTGCCAAGCTGAAGGAGCATGGCAGGAAGAAGTTTGTGAACTAAGGGAACTTAGATGCTCATGAGGGGTCTATACATTTGATAAAGAGTGATGATTATCTTTTTACATCAAAAATATTTCATTATGTTCCAGGTTGGATATATGGCTCATGGAATTAAGAGGGAAAACAAATAATTCATGTCTTTCAAGGATGTAGAATAGCTAAACAATGAATGGGTAATACTCATTATCAATACATTCTGATTTGTAATTAGAAGAGCTGACTCTTCCTATAATTCTAATAGCTTTAACTATGCCACAGTTTTTCGTGTAGATGAAGTCTATGGTAACTGTGGTTGGCCACAACATAAGTAAGAATGAAAGGACTTTTGAATTGTAAAGAAATCATCACACCTTTTTCTCACTACTAGAAAGTGGTTCTCTTTAAAATCCCAATCATGAGGATTTATGATAAAATAAGCTCACATGTGAAGCAGAACTAGCCCATGGGCTAAGGGGATGATACTAGACAAAGACTCCAAGAGGATATACCTGTTTTTCAAGTAATTTAAAGGTATTAAACATAAAAATTATTTTACATTCAGACATAAGTAAAAAAAAAATAAGTCAAAGGTAATAAGACATCTGGAACTACACGCATGAGCCACTTTTAGAATGTTCCCTTATCTCATTTATCCTCTTTAGTCTTTTTTGCTGCAATAAAAAAGCAAGAAAACTCACTCTGGCTAGTAGAATTTATTCAAAACAAGTTTGAAAACATCTCTCATAGTAACCTTGAAAGTAAGAAAGTCTGTTTATTTTTGGTGGAACATTCATTATTAATGTTAATCCTGCAAATGTTAATATCAATGCCAAAATATTTTAACAAGGAGATAAAATAGATGAGTAATAATATTTCCTGTGATCTTGAACAGGGAAATAATTTTACCATAATAAAAATGGATGCATATTAATATCAAACACTTTCAAAGTTTTATAAACAGAATGAATTAAGACGCAGATAATTACAAGTAAAAATGGAAGACAAATCATCAGGTTTGGAAAGGGCTTGTTGACGAATCATGGCCATTTTTGTGGGACACAGGGAGATTTGCATTTAATCTGGTACAGGACTGTGAGGCATTTATATCCATAAATGTCCATTAAGGAGAATAGATACTCCTTACAAATCTTGCAAATTATAGAACAAACCTGGAGCCAAAATTCAATTATTATGCCAGTTCCTAACAATCCAACAAGTTAGCCTTTTTCAGTTTCACATTGTCGGGGAAGAATCCCACCCAGTCTTATCAGTGCTGGGCAGGGTAGCTTTATGTATAAATTAGCAGACATTTGCACCGAAAAGGGTTCATACACCTTAATTCTCCTGTTCATAGATCTCTTATATGAAATATCATGGCCAAGTAGAATAAAACTCATGCCACCTGGCTATTTTTTTTCAGAAACCTTCTTCAGTGATGTCTTAACACCTTCAAATGAAGTCCTTACCCTTCCACCTAGCAGTCCAGCGTGTGACCATGGTGGGGGGAGGGGCATCTTCTTAGTTTTCCCCAACTGTCTTCCACTCCCTTCATCAAGATGTGGTGATAACACAGGCTGTTCTCTAAAATGTCAAGCATATCTTGCATATGTATCTTTCTAAATTTTTACTGAGCTATCCTACTACAATTCTCCATTATTGCCCAAATGACAATCCAGTGACCAAATTAATGCCGCTTTTCAAAGCCTGGCTCTCCTTTGTTCTTAGCCTTCTCCTTTGATCACTATTATAACACACTCTCCCTTGTGTTAGAATTCTCTTCCAAACACATCTTTTTCCCCAATTGACTGGGGCTTGCGTTATACTTGTCTTTCTATAAATCACATCATCTTTCATACAGCTGGCAATTAACTAATATCTATTGATTTTAATTGAATCTTAAAAGTTTAGAATATGTATATATTAGACATTGATGTTCAAACAAAAATACTTAATGGGGCAGTGCCTATGGCTCAGTACATATGGCACCAGCCCCATATACTCAGGGTGGCAGGTTGTAACCTGCCCCCGGCCAGCTAAAACAGCAGTAGCAACTGCAACAAAAAACAGCCAGGCATTGTGACAGACTCCTGTAGTCCCAGCTACTCGGGAGGCTGAGGCAAGAGAATTGGTTGAGCCCCAAGAGTTGGAGGTTGCTATGAGCTATGACACTATTACATTCTACTGAGGGCAACAGAGTGAGACTCTGTCCCAAAAAACAACAACAACAACAACAACAAAAAACGGGAAATTAAGAGACAATAATCGTAAGAGTCTCATGTCTAAACAGGACTGAGTTAAGCAATGCCAAATCACTTTTCAAAGTAAGGAGGAAAACAGAAAAAACTGATACAGGAGCATTTTATACTTGGAATTTCCTCTTAGGACAAGGTTCTAAGGCAGAGAACACAAAGTTAAATGTCTGTCTGGGGCACACCGCTGGCAGATACATGGGATGCAGGTTGGGCTGTGATGTGTGATCTGCTAATAGCCCATTTTTCAGGCTGAGTTGACCTCGGACATGAGTTGTTATGGGCCAATACTACCAACTTTTAGATTTTTTAAGAGAAAGTAAATATCTAAGAGCTCTCTTTTTTTAATATACAGAACAGCAAATAATTTTTAGAACGAATATACAAAATCCCATCATCAATTGGCAATCTAAGTCTTATGAAAGGAAGATTAATAAGATGAATAATAATATTTTCTGTGATCTTCAACAGGGAAATAGGAAAGATGATTGAAAGGAGAAGGAAGAGCAAGTTTCCCTGCAGCAGTTGGAGAGAAGTCCCGAATCCAGCATTCCTATTTAGAAGCACAAGTTGAAGTTCATGAATGATTTCTGCAAATCTAAATCTGGAATAATGGCAGATCTGGTCTATGCACTGACAAGAGAGAAATATTTCGACACAAAAGATTAATTTTAGACCTTTAAGAGTATAACTAATTATAATGGCAGCCCTTTGCCTGCCCCATCTATGTATCTGATACTACAAACACCGCATGAACATCTTCTCAGTCTTCTCAATAATCCTGCATATTAAATATCAGGATTTCAGATGAAGAAACTGATACAGGGGAAGTAGTTTTTTGAAGTCTTGCATAGCAGAAAATTAAACCCAGCTTTTCTGGACTATAAAGTTTGTGTTCCTAGTTACCACTCTCTTCCATCTCCAATAGTTTGGATCTAAAGTCAGGAATATGTACATATGTTTAGATGATATCTTTCCTTCATGGCGCTCACTATCTCTAGGTTTTGATGATTAGCTTCTTGCTGGTACTGGGAACCTAGAGACTCATCATCAGACCTGGTGACTCTCCTGGAGTAGGCTAAAGAGACCCACCTGAAATCAGCCTGTGCCCTAGTTGATAACTCTCTAACATGTCTCTAAGACAGCTGCTCGGTGACAAACCTGCAAGTTTATTGCTGAGCTTTTGAGGAGAAAATGCTGACAAAACCCAGTCTGAAGCAGTGTATCTGAGTTTAAAAAAAAAAAAAGAGGGAGCCAATTTGAAAGACGGATGTTCAATGAATAAGTGGGATTGATCTGCCAATCAGTCCAATGTGTGCAATAAAAGAAAATAGATGAGTCAGTGATTAGTATGAGATTTATCTCATAGGATTTTACTGAATGCAATAAAAGAGATGATTTTAAGAGAGTGTGATACGAGTATTTTTTGTATCAATAAAAATGGATTAAATAAGATACAATATGCAGTTTGGTTAATGATTCCAGCCATATTGAATGAAAGTCACTGCTATCAATTTCCGGTAAAAGTGAGGAGCTTTCCAATAACTTATTATTCTTCTATCATATCTTATTTTTAATCATTAAATTGAAGTTTCTTGATCTTAATGCTAAAGTTTGGCTTTTATTCTCCTGACAGAACGTTGACAAGGTGAGAAAGACACACACTGAGTGCTTTTGATGGGCCAATATGTGTCGTGCTGAGCTGGATGAACAACCTATGAGTGAATGTTGGCCATTTCGTTTTGAGCTGTCAGATAAATTTCTCTTGGGCATCGTTCCTATTGCTGTGCATCTGAGCAAAACAATATTTTATTGTTGGTTATAATTAATAATTCATCGAAATACACCAAATGAATACACTCAAAATATGGATGTAAAATCTTATTAGATCTCTGAATATAGCAGTCGTACTCACAGTGTGATTTTTTTTGGAGTACACACCACAGCTATAAGTTAGATCATTCACTAACAGAACAAGTTGCGTATTATAATATAAAAAATTGATAAATTGCTTTCTGCCTATGAATGAGAAAATAGATTTGTAAAAGGTGAAATGAGCCATTCTAGCAAAGTAGAATTTGAGCCTCAAGTGTAAACACTTGAGTTAATGGCTGGGGTTTCTCAATCTCAGAAGCTGCGGTGCACGGGGAGGGTGAAACAGAGGTTATGGGAGCTCTTCAGCATTTTACTTAGAACATCCTTACAGGATTTAATTAGGCAGATTACCTGTTATGCGTGGTGTAGTGTGCTGAACACTTTTAAACTGGTATGTCCTCCAGGCAAATGGAAGGCAAAGTCAGAAGGAATTACGTTCTACACAAATAACTCAGAGTGCTTTATTAGTGGGCCTCATAGACATAAAATCTTCCTTGCCAATGCACCATTTAATGTTTAACTCAATTGAGGACCAAGGAATTGGTTAAATGTAAAATGGCCATGGAGATTTATAGATCCAACCTGACCACCCTCAGGGGCTTTTTGTTTGGTTTGGTTTTATTGTAGTAACAGTGATGGAGCTTTGAAACAAAACAAAACAAACCCTTCAGTTGATCACACTATGTGCTTTGTTCTAAATTACCGGATAATAGCATCCGTGTAATTATTTACAAGAAAGACAAACTGGCTTTTGTAAAAACAATAATATTTTGTAATTAGAACTTCAGAAAGTAAAATTGCTAAAATATGCTCAAAATATTTGGAGTGTTTACTAATCATTCCAGGATGCAAATGTTAACTTGCTATGTGTACGTGGTGAAATTCCTGAATCTATTTAATCACTTTATTCGCCTAACCACCTACAGGGAAGGGTTACCATGTCAAGCAATCCTGAATGGTATTTTGTGTGAATTGGGAACAAAGCTTTGAAAGTCCAGAGGTTCAGGAACATAAACCAGATGTGCTCATTTTAAAAAGTCTACTTAGTTGGGGGAGAAGAAAGGTCAGCCTCTTAGATCTTTTAAAAATCTTACTGTCAAACACATTCCATGGAAACTAAGCATTTTACTATTCTTGGAGAGCTACTTTGCTTTTTCTTTTTTTTTTTTGATGAAATATTTGCTCTGATCTGTGCTGTACATGACTCTATTCTACATTTAGAGTGCAATAAGATACTGAAAGCTTTTCTTGATCTCTTAAACCATCTCCCAAATATATTAGGATATTTAGAGTTTTATTTCATAGGAATGATGTTGAATTATTTTTTAAAATTGTGATTCTAAATGCAAATGTCTGATTTAAGGCCAATTCTGAATTGTTTTGCCCAGGATAAATCTAAGTCATAAATTGGCTATTCAAAAGTAGAATTTATAGAGATATCTTTCCATAAAGGTGAAAGATTTTAGGATGACGATACACACAGCGTCTTATGCTCATTTTCTTTGAAACTAATTTCATTTAAAGAGAATTTATTGAAATTCATACTTTGGTATTTCTGTAGGATATAAATTACGTTTTTTGTTTAGACTGTTTTTATGCTATATGTATACAACTCTTCATGTAGAAATGGGCATTTCTTCATAATAATAGTCCTGGCTTACAAATTCCTAACTCTTTTAAACAAGTTATTTAAGTGTTTAAGTTGTTACTCGTCCCATCTAATCTTACTTCAACAGGCAGAGCTGTGTTTATTTAGCAGAGTCTGCCTTGGTGTCCTACGGGCTTACCGTGAATCCTGCATATTAGCTATGTGATCTTGGGCTCGGGTCAAATTTTTAAACTCTTTTAATCTTACTTTTCCCTACTACAAAATGAGGATGATAATAGTATCTATTTTAGATGATCAGAGAGAGTAATGAAAAAATTAAATGAGGAAATATATAACAGGCTGGCTAACACAGTGTTCAGTAAAATGCAAACTTTAAAAAAATCTTACTAGAACCAACCACATAAGATAAGCAGTTATCTCTGCCTAACAAATGGTTATAGAGTTTGAAAAGCACTGGGGTTGCCTTCTACTTCTGACCTTCTGATCCTCAGCCAAATCGTTAAAGTTTCTTAGCCTTTTACATGCCTATACTAAAGCAAATATTTAAATATCTATGTTTAAATGATTCCTTTGGATTACTATGAAAATACAATGATACAGTGCTCAATATGACCTAGTGCCATCATCACCCAACAAAGTTCTTTAAGCCTTTAATTTATAATGCTTTGCCAATATCATTTCTATTATTAAAGCAACTTGAATTTAAAATAAGATCACACTCACGTGTGCATCCCTGGATTTAGTGTGTGGAAGAGCCTACACGTTGCCTTCTGACATCTGTTTCTCCCTTCCTCAATAATAGAATTCTTGAGTTTTAGCTAGCCACATGGCATCTGGAATAAATGTATTTCCTAGCCTCAGTGCTCTGTTTACTTGCAAATTAATGCCAAGTCTCTAATATAGCACCATACCTGGGAAAAACCATGTACTGCCTGATAAAATGCTGCTTATATTGTCCTGCTTTGCTAATAGAATCAGTAGCAATTTGCACACATGGGAATACACAGTTAATCTGCGTATATATTTATCTGTCTTCCCTGTCCATAGTGATTCTGCAAACAGCATTTGTGAGTTTACAGAACACCTTCTTGCCTCTAATACATCCAAACCAACGTTATTACTTCTGACCAAGAGCCTTGCTCTACAGCAAAAGAAATGGATTGAGAGAATAATTATCGCAGCACTAAATAGTTGTACCATTTCTCGGATAATACTTATCTCAAACCCCTTATTTCATTTGAGAGGAAATTTGAGGCTAGAGAGGTAAAGTGATTGCCCATGTTTTGTGGCTGTTAGCATCAGATGGAAGGGATAAGGACAGATCTACCACTTAGTTGAGAACTCAGAATAACCCACACAGGTCAGTATTATTAACTTCTTTTTTCTTTTAATTTCAAATAAGAAAACTGAGAGTTAGAAATTTGTAATAGAGTCAAAATGTAATGACTTTTCCCCTTCTCAGCCATAGTTGGAATTATCTGTATAAAAATGTCAATTCCTGAACATTCTCAGCCAATATGGGCAAGGAAGGCTCACATATAAATATGGTGTATTTAAGGCCTGCCCATAAAGTATGGCCCCATGGTTTCCAAACTTTGTGCTGACGTGGCCTCAGGCACTATGAGAAATTCATAGAACCACTGTGAGGTATTTTTAAATTTTGAAATATTTCTCTCCTCAATATCTGTCAAATAGCACACCAACTACTAGCTTGTGGGAGCTCAAAATTTTAACATTAGATTGTGTTACATTCTTCTCAGTGATGTCATGTTTTTGCAAGGTAGGGATTTTGGCAATTGCTGTGATAAAAATCAAGTCTCAAGCAAAGCACGATGTGTAACAGGAAATTAAGATGCTGATATCCAATCAGATTATACTGTTGAGTGTGCAGTATTCAGAAGGCATAGGTGTCCCATGTGTATGTAATTGTAGTTATTCAAAATAAAATAAAATAATAGTATATTATTTCTGTTTAATTTCTACATTTTTCCCAAATGTGTAAGTTGTTTGTACTTAATTACTTAGTAAATGAAACAGTTATCTATTTTGGCCTGGGGTGCTATAAAATAGTTATTTATGCACCAAGGGCACCGTCAACCTAGTAAGTCTGGAGACCATATAGTTGCCATTCTTTTCTAATTTTGGCAGATCAAGTGATCACCTACAAGCACAGTTGGAGCAAATTTGACCTTGAAACAGTGTTGAAACATACAGAAAAAGTAATACTTCTCAACACCGATACTTGACTTTTATCTTAAACATGTGTTTTTATATTTTTTTAGGATCATTTGAAATAACTTTCACTAGCTTCTACAGCATATTTTTAAAAGCCCAGCTCTACCACTTTATGTGAGCCATACTTTGTCATAACGATCTGCTTCATGGGGTTACTGGAAGGGACAGGTAAAAAAAAAAAAATCTACATAAAATCCTTAATATTGTGACTTATACTTAGAAAATACTAAAACAATTTTACCTACTATATTATTATTCACAGTGGCATGTTTCTTATGGAAAACAATGATATATACAGTATGAACAATATAGTCGAAGAATCTGTAAAGACTCTTCAATATTTGTTTTTATTTTTCACAGAGCCTAATATTTTTGGAATTAAGGGAGCCTGACCAATGCATATAATATTCACTAAGGTAAATTAATTTCCAAGATAAGCACAGCCAACTCCCTTTCTTTCATTAACTGGATTGTACTACATTTTTGTCCCCCTGCCTTGGTTCCATTACCAGAAGCTTTTCTATAAAGCACCTTTCTCCATATTTTTGCTGTTATGTAAGTTGTTGTTTGTTCTGCTTTAAAAAAGTGAATTTGACTTTGGAACTTTTTCAATCTTCTATCCAAAAAAATTCTGCGAATCATTAAAAATTTCTAAAGCCAATAAATAGCCCCTGGCTTACAACTACAAGGCTAACTAAAATGTGGGTTTCTATAGGAAGGTTTACAAAGAGCAACAAAACCTTTTGGGGATATGATAATCCATTAGCTGTGACTTATCTCTAGAAAGACACTTCACAAACTAAAACTAAGGAAATTAGCCCCAAATTAATTTTTGCACCTCTCAAATTTGTCTATTTGTCTATATTTCTTGTTTTTTTATTATTTTTTTCTCCTGCTTTGTTTTAATACTCAGAGAAGTGACTGTCTCTAAAACCCTGGAAGATAAAATCAGAGAAGTAAATTAAGAGAAAGATCTATTTAGCCATTCTTTCCTGAGGTCAGAGCATTACTTTAGAGGCCTTAATCTTCCCTTCATTTCAGATGCCTGCCAATCCATCAGATAATCCTTAAAACATCGATTCACCCATCAGCACATTTCAGTGCATGCTAAGAATTTAAAAAACAAAATTGTAATGTTAGTCCTTACATACTTGTAAATACACGGATATTATGAACGTAAAATACTCATGATCTCATATCTGGATTTGATGAATTCACTTTCTGGTAGAAGCTGGAATTTGGATCACAAGGACTTGACCTATCGCAGAACATTAAAAGGTACATGTGTGTGCACACACAACAATGCAATGAAAGAATCATGAGCACAGTGTTTAGTAAAGCCAACTAATGGTTTACATAGGAGATGAATCTTCAGGGAAAGTAGTGTGCCAGCTGTGCCAAGTAAGAAGATCCATTAACAATCACCCATGCATTGATAAAATTGGGGGTTTAGGCAAAAATTCTGGCTAGCATACATCAAAGTAGCTGTGATATAGAGATAGGGCCTCTTTATTCATATGACTAAACATATATAGACAAAAAAAATATTGAAAGTATTTTATAGTCTGGAAAGCAACATAGATTTACTAGAGAATTTCCAGTTATAATGCCAGCACATTACACACTGTATAGGACACACTAAAGCCAGTCCTCTCGTGAAAAATACCCTTAACTCTGAAAAGCATACATGGTAAATAGAGAGACAGGAAAGAACATCACCTCCCAAAGAGAACAGCTGACATGGATGCGGTGAGTGTGGCTCCTGCATAGAGTACTTCACAATAATATAGTGACAATTCTGAAAATTAATATGCCAATTTCAGCAAGAGGACCTTGCTCCTACTGATTCAATAACTCCACATCTATGAAGCTTTCTTCAGAAAAATAACCAGAACTACAGATAGGAAAAAAAGATGCTTTCCAAAGATGTTTATTGCAGCATACATTATAGTAGAAAAAGAAAATAAAGCTTGTTAAACATTATGCAAAGAATTCATAAAATATATCATAACTTATGATAGAAAAAATAGTTATGCAATATTTATAAGAAATATTGGCTTATTTTTATATAGCACTAATTACATAACAGGAATACATTTATTATCTAATTTCTGCTGTAAAGAAAGATGGAGACTTTGCACCTTTTGTATTTACCTAGGTGGATTTGGAGAACATTCTCCTAAGTATCTCAAGAATGAAAAAGTAAGCACCCCATGTACTCAATACTATGTTGAAACTAGTACCATGTTTACTTTTAAATAAGACACTGTCTTATATTTATTTTTTCTCAAGAAGATACACTAGGGCTTATTTTCAGGGGATGTCTTCCTCTCCACACCGAAATGCATGGCCCATCACTAGGTCTTATTATTGGGATAGGACTTATATTTAAGAAATACATAGAAATCCTGCTAGGGCTTATATTTGGGGTAGGTCTTATTTTTAGGGAAACACAGTAGATCAACAAGTATAGGTCTATATGAGAGAAAACCACAAATTCAAGAAGGGGGAAGAGCATGCAGAAAAGGGGTTTGGTAAGTTCCCCCCAACAGGTACAATGTAGGGGTATATGGTGAATTATCTGGGTAAAGAGCTCACCTGCAACTCAGACCTTACCTTAGAAATGTAGACAATGCAACCTTATGATATATACCCCCATATTAATGAAAAAAAGTTTTGCGATAGGTCTTGGAGAAATGAATTGCAGTCCTGGGCTCAACTTTGTCATTCACTGATTATGATTCGGAAAACGACTTCTCCATTTTCACATAAAGTGAACATAATAAAAAAAATGTACACACAGCATACTAACTTACGTATTTAGGAATACTTAATGACACAAAAAAAATATATGAAGGGAAGTCAAAAGAATTGCACAAATTGGTACCAGTTTATTATGAATGATCACTTTTCTGTTTCCATATTGGTTTTCTTTTTGGTCCAGTTTTTAATAAATCTTGATGTAAATAATCTTTAGTATTTTAGAAAGGATATTCAAACCTTAAAATGATAATACAACATAAATCTAATATACCAAAATCTGAATTGGACACCTATTTCCGTGTCCTACAGATTTGACACACTTCAAACAGTCATGGTTTCGCTAAGATTATTTTAATTCTATATTGGCCCAAGATGTGATAGACCAGTCATACCTGTTACAATGAAACAAATTAATGCAGACTTTTTGAAATAAATGTAATGAAAATGTCAGAAACTTTAGATGCAGTATTAAAATGTTACGCATAACAATAAAAGTCCTGATAGAAAACTTGGCAAGTTTCACGTTCGTCATGACGTTTGACAGTTGGAAGGGGCAGGAATAAGGAAGGTCAGGGTGGATTTCACTGCATGCGTATCTGATTTGCTGAATGACCTAACGTGTAAAATGAAACTTTGGAAATTGGGGGAGATTAAGAAGAGAAGAGAATACCCCAGAGATGGAAATAACCAGGCAAAGCAAGATGTGCAGAATTTTATTTAAGGAACACAGAGAGAAAGAGTTCGGAAGAAGAAAAGCTGGAAAGGGAGTCAGTGGGAATTAGTAGGGAATAGCACATGTTTTGAAAGTACATTGAAATCTAATATGATAAAGTCCCGGTAATGTTTAGCTACATTAAAGAGGCCAAAATAACGAGAAAGTCAAGTCTATTTTTATGAGCGTAGTAAGTCTGATTTCCTAAGGTCTATACAGTCCCAGATGCATTTATTACAATCATCAGCTATCCGCAGTCAATCTTTAAACATATATGGTCATGTAACATTTTAAAATGTGAGGTTTTCATTTCTAATATATATTAAAATATAGTTATATAATGTATAACATGTTATATGTTTTTATGAAAACATATATTGTTATATTATAAATACATATTTTATATATAATACAAAAATAGATATATTGTTATATAATATAGAAATACATACTTATAAAACAACATAGCTTTATTCTCATAGGTAAACCCTTTTCTGCATGATTATAATCAATAGTACCCAATCATTCTCCTATAAACATTTTATGAATGAGCAGAAGCAGTAGTTTAACACACCAATTAAAAAAAACTGACAGTAACCTGGGCAAAGAAAACTAGATTTTTGCGTGTGTGAAAACGAAATGCTTACGTTAAGCAATATGGCACGTTTAGCTGATTCAGCAATAGCTTTGCCCTCTCTTTGTTATTTAGTCCCAGAATAAATCTTTTCTCAGGCATTTTAGTTGGATATTGCAAAAAGGTTACTTTAACAGTATTCATTTATAAATAATTAATGGCATAATAAAGAGAGCTGGATTTGATTAGCCAGTCATTGAATAAATAAGAACAAAGAAAATTAGCTGGAGTACAATTTGATTTTATTAATAAAAAAGTAATGAGAGCGAGTTTTTAGAGTGATTGATGGCTTTGCGAAAAGGCTTCTTCCTTTTATTTATTTTTTTTTTATTTTTATTTTTTTTTGCTATCTAATTTAATTGCTACGCTGAAGGAGCTGAAAGACAAAAAAACAGAATATTTCCTTGGGAACCAATAGGAATTTAATTTAAACTCAGGTTTATATTAAGCACGTAGATAATTATTTTTTTTAAAAAAATCGTTATTTTAGCACTGATTTCATCTTTATGGAGTTGACTTATAAATTAGAGTTGTAACTGAACAGAGATTAGACAACCTGCATTCTGAGAGTAGCAAGGGTGAAATATGCGAAGCCAAGCCACGTGAAACAGTGAAGTATCTGGTGCTAAGAAGCATAAGCTGCAAAGCCTTGGCCCGTCCTCCTGTCGTGGCTAGATTGGTCATCCCCAAGTATGATGCCCACTGAGTAGTGTAAACATTTTAGAACTAATTCACTTTTATAATCATCTGACTTGCATGATCTTTCATTTCCTTCCCAAGGAATAAAGTATGAATATTTGCAAACAAACATTTAAAATTTTATATATTACATGAAATGAGTGTCCAGAAGAACTCACTTTATTTCACTTTGGTATGGTTTTCAGCTGGTTACCCCTTCCCATCCTGGAATTCTTTGTACTGAGTTTACCTTTTACAAAGCATTGTCTGTGGCTCTAACATATGCTATATATCCTGATAACAGGGTCGGTTGTCCTACCATGAGGTATCAATAGTTGAGACAAACAACAACAAAAAATCAAAGCAACATTAACCTCAACCATGTAAACAAAGCCAAAATTGTAATAAATATGTTACATTTATTACATATACATATCCCTAGCAGCATAAATACATAAGTTTATGCAAAATTGCATGGTTCTATAAGAAGGAATTCGATTTCTCTGAACTACGTGAAGTTGCAAATCAAACTGCCAATCATATCTAAGAAACAATTCAAATTTATACACTGAAAGGAACAAAAAAAGCTGAGTAGAATTTTATTTTGTATTTCCTATGTTTTAAAAATAATGTAGTATAAAAAACTTTACGTTTGGAACTTAGGACACAGCTACCATAAGCATCTAAGATAATTCCTTGGACATAGTCAAATATGGGCTAATCTTTATGATGCTCTAAAACTATCCAAAATTCCTGTTGAAAATTGGACTTCTCTTAATAATCCGGATTGACGTTAATGATTTATCTCCAGCAAGGGACTATTACAGTCCAGTCTGTAGACACAGAGCACTTACAAACAAGATTTTTAAAAAATTGTCCTTCAAGTATAAGAGAAGATTACATATTTCCCTTTTTATCTATTTAAATCGTGAATTATTTTCTCACTATAGAGTCCTCAAAGATATGGATTGATAATAGAGCCTATGGCTTCTACTTCTAAATCCACATTAATTTGCAGCTATGTCTTTAAGAGATACTCTTTTGCCCCAGATTGTAGATAACCACCCTCTTCCCCAACTTAAAAAATCGCCTATCTATGAGGTACTATTTCCATCCACAACTTTCCTACTGAAAAGCTTTTCCTCTCCTATCAAAAATCCATAGACTCTATAAACATAGAATTTCCAGATACTACAGGTACAAGTGTATTCTTTTAAAAACTTTATCCTGGAATTTATCGATAATTTTATGGAACCATAACATTTAATTTGGGGCAGCAGTCTTAGAATTTGAGCAACATATGTGCGTTTTTAGTGGACATGGTTTGGAGAGACGTCCCACTTCCTTTATTTTCAATATTTTTTCTCTTATTTCCATGCCTAAGTTTTGGATGTTATGTTAGTACCAACTTAAAAAACTGGCGATTAGAAATGACATTTGAGATTGAAATATGGATGAGAAGACTTTTTAGTACACGATAATCAATATAACTCACAGTTGAGATACGACTACTTCTGTTTTTTCTTCCTTTTTAAGAAATAAAATTATAGACATATAAAGAAATTATATACATATCATCTTGGAAATTCCATCCATAAAAATAAATGGCTAAACATCTTCTAATTCCTTACTATTATCATAAGTTTTTTTTCTATCATCTTAATAGAAAGTACTTTTGTTTAAAACTCAATCCCAAGCCCAAACACTAATTTTAAAGTACTTTTATGAGGATCGATTATAAAGTCAGTTGCAACCAGCCTAGTGTGCTAAGTTCTCTTGTTCTGACAGCTTTTCATATTTGTCCCAAATTAATTTCTGATGACAAGCTATTAGCAGGAATAAACAAATTTGTAAATTTTTATGTAATATTTTAACTTGGTCGAATATTTTAAAGTTTTGGCAGGAAGAAGAAGAAGAAAGCTTTCTTTTATTTATGTATTTACTTTTTTTTTTTTTAGTTTTTTCAAAATATCAAGATACTAGAAATGTAGAAAGAACTATTTCTCACTTTGATACTTTCTGGTTGGATCACACCTATGGTGCATTTTACAAGGGTACATGTCAAATCTACTAAGTGTAGGGTATAAATGTCTTAACACGATAATTAAGAAAGTGCGGAAAAGTCTATGTTAACCAGTTTGATGTAAGAATTTCAAATTGCATATAAAACCAGCTCATTGTACTCCATACACACATTAATGTATACAGCTATGATTTAAGAAAAAATAAAAATTAAAAAATGTAATTTCAATATTCTATCACCTCAGACTGAATACTTAAGTATGTATTTATTTGATAAATCCACACCATGCATCTCTTTACGGAGTTAAAAGAAGCAGAACTTGTGAAAGCACTCCTCAATTCTCGATGAGAATTAATAAATATGTGTTGAATTGATAACAAGCTAAAAAGTGATAACCCTGTGGAAATATACCATAAACTAGAACATAAAAAACGTGCTAGGAACTAGATTTGCAAATGGGGTTCAATAGTTAACAAGTGAAGTTGGAGGTTAGCTGAGAACAACTGAACAGTTTCAGGTCATCCACCCTGAAGTATTAAGATGCAGAAATTCTTAGCATTGTTTTTGTGTCACACATAAGGCTGTGCATAGCTGTAGAATGTCGGCTCATGAGATATAAGGGCCTTTCACATTTCTAGATTCTTTGAATATTATATATTAATTTAATTCATTTAGCTAGTGTCTTTGGAGATTGCAGCTTCCTGATTTTAGTCCATGTGAATTGACTGCTAACTCATAGATTTATTTAGACATTTCTACTTCAGCGCTAAGTCAGATATGAATTTATGCATTTCCCTGCCCTCTTCCCTTTTTACAAGTTGTTATCCAATTCCATCCACTAGCCTTCTGATTAATACAATGCAGTTGACTTACCAAAGCATAGCCAAGGGAGAGATGGATTAATATGTCAACTAAAATTGACAACTGGACGTCTAATGCCAGTTTGATATAATTCCACGGGGTTTCAGGATTTCTAGGTGAATTCTTTTAGTCGGAGGAAAAAATGCTTCGGTAAAGATTTGTAATTGCCTCCCTTCTATTTTGAAGATTCCCGCATGCTGATACAATGTTTATGTTAAACACTAAAAAATGGGTGTTATTCCAATGTGTTATTTAGATATTTTTAAAACCTAATACTGTGTAGTGCATATATTATATTCCTTTATTTCCAGTAGGAAAGGAGCTTGGGGAAGGGATCCACTGTAAATATACACATCAATATGAAAAGAGGGTATAAAAGTGTATGGGATAATGAACTCCGGTGGGCTACATAGCTTTACGCAGACCTGAAGGATTCTGACTGCATTTTACTCAAAATTAGCCTGGTTGGAAAGAGAATCAAAATAAGAAATATTGTTTGCTCTCTGGATAAATAAATCATAAATAGAAATTCATATCTACATTTTGCCACCTAAGTGATTTGGAGGCCGTTGTTTTCATTTCTACAGTCCTCTTACCTACAAAATTAGACTGAGAAGGTGTAATTCAAAGGGAGAGTCTATACAGAAATTAGTGACTGCACAAAACCAGAGAAATAACCACATACATTTAATATAAAATGTTAAAACACACAAAGCAATCAGAGAGTATTTTGCAAGGATCAGTATATATGTACAGAATTCATATACAATGCAAACTACTATTGGTGACCAGAGGTACATTCTAGAAAACAAAAACATGGATTACTTTTGAGTTGGTTGACACAGGAGGCTGAATTCAGGAGGAATTTCACAAGAGGCAATGGCACATTGAGGCTCTGAGGGTAAGGCATCGGATCCATGGTTTTAAAAATCATTGCCAGCCGTATTTTTCAAAGAGTGCATTTAAAGGAAACTGCGAGGAACAATGACAGTCAAAATTGCCCCTACAGAGAAATATAATTATTTGCAGAACTATGGCTGAGGAAACTAACCCTAATGAGAGGACAGGTTTGAGCAGACTCATGGTGTTGCCCTCCATTGTGTGTTCATGCTATCATCAGATGGCTTTGACAAGATGGCAGATGGCCCCTTCTAGCTGCCTTCTAATTGGTCTTTAAGATACAGATGAAAAATATGACTCTAAAAAATAAGCTCTAATTATAACACGGGAAAATTACTCCTCAAGTTGAAGAAGAAGCATACAAGTCTCCTTTCCCCCAAAGATTAACTTGCTTATAACTTAATTTTTTCACATACATCTTTTTTTTCCAGAAAAAAAATTCTGCTTCTGTGCAAGAGGTTAAAAAATGACCTTTGCCACACTTTTTGGGAGCAGGACACAACTACAAGAGGCACTCTACGTAGCAAATTTGAATATTGTGACCTGGTTGGTTGTACTCTCACATTAACCTGAAATAGATAAAAGATGGCCCTTGGAGTTTTAGTACTTCATAACAGAAGTTTTTCTAGAACTTTCTTCTCTTCCTCATTGTTCAAAAAGCTACACCCAAATAACAGGTTGTTCAAGCTGTCATGAATAATTTTAAACATTTTAGTTGAGAATAAAAATTCTGAGCCCCTGTTATCACTTTCCAAATAACACATACATTTTTAGCTGAATTGATCTGATCAATATCTTTAAATGTGTACTGTGTCTACTTCTGTCTTTTATAAAAACTTCATTTATTCATGTATACATTAATTCTTTCATCAAAGAGTGATTGGATAACCATTAATAATTTGACCCATGTATTTTGCCCAAGACAGGGGAATAACTACAAATTTTTCCAGTTCTATAAAGTATCTCACATTCCTACTGGGGAGAAAGATATAGAAAAAATATAATGACATAATCTAACATACAGTATATTAAAACCTAAAATAAGGTGGTAAGAAATGGTTAAGTAGTGAAAACAGAGGCTGCTGTGGCCAGAGGCGGGGAGGAAACAATTTCTTCACAAGGACCAGCTTAATGCAGTGTCCCTGTTCTGGGAGTTCTCCTTCCCTCTGAGAAGGAGCATTATTTTCTCTGTCTTAAAAGGGGAAAATGCCAGCAAAAAAGAAATTAAAAGTAGTAGTCTACCCAAAGACACTCCTTCTCAGAGATATAAATACAGCTCAAAAACAAAGCTGAATACCTCAGGGCGCTGCAATGGTAACAGTCTCCACCTCCGATGAAAAGAAACAAGTATTTTGCAGCATCTTGTAGGAAGGTAACTTCTGTTATAGACGGTGACTGGGAACGGCATTGAACCCTGACAAGAGTGATGCCACAACTAGAAATAATCTGTAATTAGTCACAAACCCAAAATGGGCGGGGGGGGAGACTATTCCAGTTTCGATAGAAGTAGAATAAATATCGCATGGAATTTTTTTAATGGGGAGGGTATGGACTGTTGATTATTAAGGAAAAGAAATACTCCTGAACAGATCAGATCAAAGCCAATTTCTTTAGTCACATAGGCTAAAACAGGGGTCCTCAAAGTTTTTAAATGAGACCGGTTCATTGTCCCTCAGACCGTTGGAGGGCTGGACTGCAGGCCCCAGGATGAGTTGGCCGCTAAGCGGGACAGGCAGTGGCAGCAAAAACACCCGGTGGGCCGGATAAATGTCCTAGGTGGGCCGCAAGTGGCCTGCCAGCCGTAGTTTGAGGATGCCTGGAAGAGTTTCCAAGATTAAGTGAAGGGAAATTGGAAAATAGATGAGAACTGTGCTACTTATTATTTATAATTTGTTGTGTATAATCATGCTTCAATAAGTAAGTCATATGCAATTAGTATTTCATAGTATGTGATTAATCAATCCGTTTTTATGCTTATTAATGACTCTCATTATGGACAGAGAGCTAAGCAAGTTTTGGTGTCCCAAAGGGGGAAAGATACAGATCCAAGGATACACACTGAATCATTATTGGCTAAAAACTGGAAATGTCCTAAGCGTCAATAAAAAACAATAACTAAGTGATTGATAGCACATCTATGCAGACATCAGAGGTGTAATATAGAAAGCATAAGATAAGCTATAAAGGTATAAAGTAGATTTGATTGTTCTGAAGTACAATTGGATACAATCAAAATGCATATGAAAAAATACATAATTGTTCTAAATAGATCTGGCTTTCTATATCTAAGAGTGGGCATAGCACAAACAGTCCTGACAGAATGGACATTAAAGTGTTTAAAAGGTTCCCTGCTGAATGTAGAAGAAACTAAGGAAATTGAACCATTTCTACCTTCTCTACACCTTTTCTACATATCTTTATTCCGAACAACATGAATGTTTAAATTGTTTCTCTAAAAGCACATTGTTTTTCAACCAAAAAGACAACAAATAAAATAGAATGTCCAGAACGAGGCAAACAGATGAGAAGAATCTCCTAAGGAATGCTCATTAGAGGTGGCCACCCTGATGCCAGTGCTACGTCCCCCCCTCAATAAAGATAAGCCAGGAGAGCTGAGTGCACAAATGGGAGTCACCAACATGGGGATCAAGTCGCCAGTCAACTGAGAGGTGAAATGGGACAGGGGAGAGGAGGCTCAGGAAGCCTGGGGAAGATTCCCAGAGGAGCCAGTTTTTTAAAAATAGAGTTAGAGTTTGGGTTGAGCTTACACATTCCAGGCTGATTAAATTGTACAAAAAAGAACACGGAGGTGTGAAACTTCATGATGTGATCAGAGAGCCGTGAACAATAGAGCTGTTTAAGAGAGTGGGTGGGAGGAGTGATAAACAAGGCAGGAAACGGGTATCCGGATCAGACTATCAATGTGCCAATGGTCCTGGGCGCCCTGGTACAGACTTTAAAAGTGTTTAAACAAGGCAGGTGCTTCAGACTTCTATTTTGGAAGGTCACACTCTTGGCAAGAAGAGCAGGAGCAGGGGAACTTTCCTAGATTTAAAAACATTTTTATTTCAAGATGAGAAGGCCTTTTTGGATGAAAATGTTTTTAAACATATGCTTTATGATTAATATTATGAAGCATATGCTCAAAACCTATATACAGCCTTTTCCCCAGCTCATCACCAAAAAATATTTATTAAGCAACCACCTGCATTCGAAATTACAACACAACTAAATCCCCTGCAAATGTCAAATATATGTTTTAATTTGAATACTGCATTATATGCATAAAGCACTGAAATGTCCCTTTTGCCCCCACAATACTATCATGAATCTCAATAATAATATTCCATGTACGTTCAACCCCATTGTATATTCAAAGGAACAGGGTATTTTTTTTCCAGAATTTTCTGTACAATTCAATTCAATAAGAATACATGTTATGGAGACAGGAATGAGAAAATGGGTAAAATACAAAGAACAGACCTATTTCTTAGTTTAGGGAAAGTTGTGAGTGAAGTGACCGAAAAACACCTGTGTAAAAAAAATGGTTGGTTGCTCAGGCAGCATTTCCGTATGTGCGTAGGGAAGAAAGGCCAAGGGCAGAAACTTTGAAGGATTCCTAGTTAGGAAATGATCACCATGAGGGAGGGAGGAAGGGGGAGAAGGAGGTGAGTTTATTTCATTTATTTATTCATTTATTTTATTAAATTGTAGCTGTGTACATTAATGCCGTCATGGGGTACAATGTGTTCGTTATATATACAATTTGAAATATTTTCATCAAACTGGCTAACATAGTCTTCATGGCATTTTCTTAGTCATTGTGTTAAGACATTGATATCCTACATTTTGTAAGTTTCACATGTACCCTTGTAAGATGCACCGTAGGTGCGGTCCCACCAATTACCCCTCTCTCCATCCATCCTCCCCCCTCCTCTCCCCTATCTCATGCTTTCACTGATAAAATGTGTCTAAAAGTTACCAATCTGAAAAAGCTGAACATATGGAATATTCTAATTGCTACCTAGAAATGGACCTTCATGTGCCCTGTAGTATTATTAAACTTTAGCATTGGATACTCAATATAATTTAGAAATAGAAAAATGCTTTTGAACCCTATGTAGCATACCTTAAATCCAATAAATTTCATGTATTTAAAATGCAATGGAATTCCACACACATCTCATTTGATTTTCTTGTATTTTCTATCTGTCCATGTGCCTTAAGATTTTCTTCAATTATTTTATCTTGCCGTCATGGCGGAATGAGAGGTAGAAGGGCAGCAGGCATGAAGCATGTGTCGTAGGGAGGTAAACCAAAATAGTCTTTCCAACATAACATCCACTCAGTGCCTCATCTCCTCTTTGGCCTACTTTATTGAGGACTCCTTACGTTGTTGACCTAGTATTTATGATTCATGTGTAATGTTATACATGTGTTTAAGAAGTACACCATTATGGTCCCAAAATACGCCTGTGCCTACAAGGTTCCCGCAGGTTACTGTCTTCTACTAGGGGAAATGGCCTCATTTGCATTGACTTTCAATGAGCTCCTGCAGGCAAACACCTGAAGCAACTGTCTGCAGATACCTGCCTACAGGCAGAGGTGTGCCACCAGAGAACCTGTAGGCTGTATCTATCCAAAGCATTTAGTCTTACACAGGGGTCATTACAGAAGTTTTGAGATACACAAAAATCAAGGAACAAAATCTATACAGAAGGAAAGAATGACACCCTCCCAACAACACAATAAGCCAAGCAAGTTGAAATACGCATGGGTGACCCAGAAAGGATGCTTCTGACTGTGTTTCTTAGAAGTTAAATAGTGGCCCACAACACAGTCTGTCTCAAAACTTTCATAGTGACCCATGTATATTGCGTATAACTTCAATGAGTACTTTCATTATTTGTATCTCCTTATCAAGTTTCTTAATTATTTTTGTATCAGAAATGTCCTTCCCTGAGCTTACCACAAACACTCATGAATATTTGTGAAATAAATATCTACCTGGGTAAATTTTTTGTGACTTTACAAAAAATGTTGAAATTTTATTATGAGAAACACATCAAATGGCACAAAGCAACATGTAGATCAATTAATATTATCGGAAGACAACACTATGATGACTCTCTGAACCACTCAACTGTGACTCCATGTAGAAATGGTTCTGGAATTGGAATGGGGACATTTCTATCGGGGACAGTGACAGAACTAAGCTTGGTCTCTAAAAAAGCAATAATAAGGAACAGAATAGGAAGGAGATGTGGATATGGCATCAGCGAGGCCAAAACAAATGGAAAGGTTGTCAACTATAGAGAATTTAGAGAAAAGAGATAAAATATTTGATTTACGAAGAAATATACACTCATTGCCTTCCAATAGTATTGATTTACATGTAGCTTTGTGCCATTTGATGTGCTTCTCATAATAAAATTTCAACATTTTCTTGGCAAAGTCACAAAAAATTTATCCAGGTATATTTTTATTCCACAGATATTGATGAGTGTTTACTTTGTGATAAGTTCAGGGAAGGGCATTGCTGATACAAAAATAATTAAGAAACCTGATAAGGAGACATGAGTCATGAAAGTAAAATAACCACAGTACAGTGTGGCTGGCTACTGTAATAAACCTATTTTTTGCAGCTCAATGGAGGAAGTGATTGCTTTTGTACTTGGGTGCCAGCTCCTCTTCCTGCCAGTTTCTTTATGATGTAGCACCCAAGGATCTAGTCTTTGAACATCTCCTTTCCTGCACACTCTTTCTCAAGGTCATCTCTGTCCACACTTTTTGGCTTTGCAGGCTCATCAATCCACTGGTGACTCTCAACCTCCAAATACATATATTTGACTATCAATTTGGCCCTTCTGTTGTTGCCCGTGTGCCTTGTAGGTGTCCTATCTTTTCATGCCTAAACCTTAATATATGACCCGCCCCATACACACACACACACACACACACACACACACACACACACACACAAATGGCTTTTTCCTGACTCAGTCACATTCACCTGGTTCTCAGGCCAAACATTTCTAAGGCTTTTTCTTTGCTCTTTTCTTTTTTATCACATGTCACATTCAACATATCCACAAAGAACCGTAACCCCTAACTTTCAAGTGTATCTTGAAGTTGATTCACTTTCTTCATGCCTACTGCTCTCACGGGAGTTTAAGTCTCCATCATTTTTTACCCACCTAGTTCAGCAACCTCCCAGCTATTCGCCCTGCTTCTGGATCTGACCCTTTCATCTATCCCTTACATGGCAGCCAAATGATCTTTTCAAAACCTAAAAACAGACTGTGTGACTTTCCTTCTCCAAATTTCCAGTGGCTCCCAGTCACACACAGTTACCCTCAGCACCACGTCCCAGCAGCGCTCTGCCTGTCTGGCTCCCATCTCCCTCTCTACACTCATTTCTAATGCCCTTTTTCTTCACCCCCTCTTCCTCTGACTGCTCTTGCGTTTTTCGCTGACTTGAATGCTTGATTTTCAGTGTTCCCTTTACTGGGCATGTTCCCCCAACAAGGGCCACACACCCCCCATTCTATTCAGAAATTTTCTGAAGTCTCTCTTCCTCAGAGACGCCTCCCTGACAACCTACGATAACCCTTTCACCTTGTATATCCTGGATTAGTTTTTCTCAAGTGACACAGCCTTGCCTTTAATATTACATACTTCTCTTAAGTCTTTGTTTCCTCTTCCAATGACATCAAGCTTTATTAGGCAAGGACTTGATCCTTACTCCCACTGCAGTTTCCCCAAGCCTAGAAATGGGCTTGGAACGTATTGAACAAGCAATGGACATTTTTGGAGCAAATGAAAGAGGAGTTAGTACTTAAGTTTGCTTATGAAAGATGAATATAAAACACGGATAGGGTAAATAACACTCCAGAAACAGGCTGTAGGCAGCGGCATGGCACAGGGCACGCCTGGATGGTTAAGAGTTCTCTATGGATAGAGCATTTCTGGAATTATTAAAAGATTCAGATAACTGTGCACATTTTACTTGCACAATAATTCTGACAAAATAAAAAGAAACCAATGAGTAGAATTAAAATTTGATTGTGACCCATGATGATGTTCCACGTTATTTCCGCAATCTTTGGAATGACTATCATTAAAGGCCAAGGAAAATGATTCTATCAAGCCAACTAATCAAGTGCACTCTCTCGAGTCTTCATAAGTTATCTCCAAATGTCATTGACAGTATCATAATGCATTTGTAAAGGTGGAACGAAAGTCCCCGGGTGTGACAGGTAATCCTTGTGCCAACAAATAGAAGCTTAGCCAGACACTCGTATTTAAGACTCGTCACATTCTGTGGCTCAGTCTCTTCATCTCTCTGCCTGCGTGGAGCCATAGCTCAAACAGAGCCACCTGATGTTGTCCTGCTACCTGCCAGGTGAACCTGTCTGCTGCTGTCAGAGCTGGCACTGTGCTAGTGCTGCTGCCGCATGCGGACATTTCTCCTGTCTACACAGTTGGAGTTTCCTTCACAGCAACTCCTCTGTCCTCAATTATTTGGAGTTCTGCAGCCATCCGATACTCAGTGGCACAATAAACAGGACACAGAGTCCAGAGCGCCCGGCTGGTCACAACGTGTGAATCATTTCATCTTCCTTCTTGCTTTCTCACAGGCTTATAAATAAATTTTATATAACTGTTTGGCAACAGAGAACAATGTCCGTCCTGAGAATTGCAGCTTGATAATCTTGTGGATACTTGCTTTTCTGTCGGGTTTAGGGAACAGCCTGAACAGACTGATGTGGTTACATCAAGTCCGATTCACAAGTGTAGTTAAAAAAAAAAAATTAAAATCAGTGTTCCGTGGTGAATTAGAAGCAATATAGAAAAATGTTAATTTTGAAAATTTGGAACTCCATGACAAAAGATTATTTACTTTTCTCAATAGCTGGGATATGTTTCTGATATCTAATCTATCTTAAAGGAAGTTTTCATGGAAATTATAATTAATGAGTTAATTCCAGCTACCCCTCTTAGAATGTCCCCTTATGGTGGGTAGATATCCAAGATTAAGTTTATACAATGACAGATCAATATAACTTTCTGTGATCATGCAAATGTTGTATAAATTCTACGAGTCCCTGGTGGTGGCCACTGTACACATTTGCTCACATGAACATGAAATGTAGCTAGTGGAACTGAGGGCCTACATTTTTAATTTTTAAATACGTTATTTTATACTTTATATTTTATACTTTAATAGCCCCATATCACTAGTGATTACCATATTGATCACCACAGGTCTGTAATATTCAGGGTAACACATTTTTTTGTCTTTTAGTATGAGATACATGTATTTTAAATTATCAGCCAATCCTCTCAGTTATTTGAAATATATAAAGACACACACAAAGTATTGATACCCTTTGTAATTGTCTGTACCAATTTATGGGCAATATACTTCGAAAGTTTTTAATTTTCTCTAAGGTTTTGCTTGAATTTCCTGCTAACAAGATTCCTTAGTATCCACAAGAACCTACTGAAATGAAAATCATAAATTTTTAAGTTGGTAACAAAATAAAGTCATTAATAAAATGATTAAACTGTCAAAACTCTTAAGGTATAAAACGTTGAACAAAACCGCATATGCCTCATCTTCTCTTTTTATTGAATGTGTTAAGGGGATGGTCAGGAAGATTTGCCTACCTTTTCCCTTTGTGATAGAAAGTTCTCAGAGACATATGAATGGTGATGTGTTCTTATTTCCTCCCATTTATCCATTCAGTTTAAGAAGAAGAGAATGAGAGAAGAAAGGCTTTCTAACTCTACTCCAATTTCCTTTAAACTGGGTGTGAAAACAGTACGTTTATTAAGTTGCTGGAGACTTTCTCACAGTGTCTATAGCAGCTGCATAAACTGCCCCCACCCTCTTCCCATTGACAAGTTCATTTTAAATAAAAGTTACGACCTGCTCTGCCTGAGCTCTCCATGCCCTTTCTCATAAAATTCCAACTTACCTCCCATTTTAACCCAGGGTCACAAAGAATTTTTATTGGAAAGCTAAGTAAAACCAAAAGTGTCCATGAACGTCTTTGAAGACCGTTTTGCACAGAGTACTGATCAAGGCTTTGTGGGATTATACAGGAGAACTTTATTTTGGTTCATACTGATGGCAAAAGTTTGGTGAATTTCAGGCAAATGGGTAAAAGACAAATAACACATAGGCTACTTATAAAGAAGAGGTGGCAGATTACTACTTAACCAGATATTTAAATAGTGTGAATGGTGCAATAGTTATCATCACCCTTTGAAAATGAATGTTAATTAGGACTACAGATTTTTGTTTCATTTCACTAGGGATGAGATGTCAACAGTGACCTTCAAATACACTTACTAAATTTTTTCTTAGACAATTTTTTAAAGTTATGTATATACATATCTAGTTTTATGTAACAAAAATTACTGGAGATAATAAGATTTGAAAAAAATCATTACCCCATATTTCACTCTGATTCATTGTTCCTGATAAACTTAGGATTTTCATTTAGACCTTTACGTATGTGAGTCCTCAAACTCCAGCACTGGCCTCTCTTTGGGGATCGAGTCTAACACTTAGGTGCACCAGGATTTCTATGAGGACAAGCCCAGGCTGCGGGGTCTGTGCATTCAAGAAATAGTAACTGAATTTTCAACAGACCTCTAGAAAGTTAGAACTAAATTCGCCACCTTTGTTATGTTTTTTGATTTTTTAATTTGCCCCATTTCCTTTTTGATTTCTGTCAGTGTGCCCCTCTCTTCCAGTCACCCATGTTCCCAAGCTTGAAGTCATCTAGGTCAAATATGTGTCAAATTCTGTCTATCTTTACAGAATTAAGACCCAGATGCCATTTATCTTCTCATTTTATTTCCTTTGTCAATATCCAACTTTGGGTCTTCACTAATGCTGTTGACTGAATTGTGTCCCCCCAACATTATATGTTGAAACCTGAACCCCCCCCCCCCCGAGATTATATTTGCAGATAGAAGCTACAGGAGGTCATTAGTTTAAATGAGGTTATAAGAGGAGGATCCAGACACAATCAGATTCAGGTTCTTATAAAGAGAAACACCACCCTTGTGAACACATAAGAGGTCAGGTCAACACCCAGGGAGATGGTGGCCACCTACAAACCAGGGAGAGGCTTCACCAGAAACCGACCATGCTCATATACTGATCTTCGACTTCCAGTTTCCAGAACTAAGAGAATATAAATCTGCTGTGGAAGCCACCTCATCTATGGCATTCTGTCAAAACAGCCTTAGCTGAGGAAATTACCTTTCGTCTGGAACTTGATTGTGGAGATCAGAGCAAGGCTTCTCCACACCAATCCGTTTAGGATGCTGTGATCAGACACTCCACAGCTCAGTACTGACTATGCTACCTTTCTATTCAAATGTGCTTTATGTCTTCTTGTTTCTATATGGTATAGCAATAATACTGAATAAATCACTGGTTCTTATATGCCAGGCACAAAGCATTCAACTTGCACTTGGAATTCACAATCAGAGGAAGCAGTAATAATATCTTTAACCCTCAATTTGCAGAAATACTAATTTTCCCAATATTGCAGAACAAACTAATGATATGTTCAGAGTATAAAGGCACATTTTTCTAATGCAAAGGTCAGAATTTAAGCACTATTATTATATAGTTTTTAATGACTTGGTGTGCAAAGGTCAGGGAAACTCAACAGAAAACTTATAATACTCCAAGTGAGCTGGGTCAGATGTAGACAGTTGGCAGAGGAAATGAGTATCTGTGAATAGAATCCAGAGGCAAATAATAACTGAGTCTGAAGCTACATTCCAAGTCATGGAATATACCATGTTTGACAACAATTTTAATGAAAATTTCAGCTTTAATTGGACCTACAAATTAATATTCAATGGATTTCTAACAAACGTGTTGAATAATATATCACTTTTTAAGAAATTATAAAGCAACACATTTTATGATTATTATCCTGACTGGTTTAAGACTCAGCTCAACAATGTGAGGTTTGTCTAAACATCCACCCTCACTTTACCCTCTTCTTGCTCTAACTAAGCATGTATCACCCTTTATCTTAGTTAGTACCTTCAAGTTTACAAGCTCATAACCTTTCTTTTCCAATTTGGTAGTCAGAATCTTGTTCCCACCAAATATCAACAGGTGTCCCCCTATGATCAGTGTTGATGAGTATTGATATAAATCACAGAACATAATAAAACTATTTAGGTTTATTGGAAAACTTTCTCAGTTGAAAATTATGTTTGGAGATAGAGCGTATAAGTAATTAAGGTTAAATGAAGTTGTAAGAACAGGGCTCTGATAAGATAGAACTAATGTTCTCATGAGAAGGGATGCAAGAGAATTGCCTTGTATTATACATTTGTTTTTATAAAACACTGTAACAAATAATCCAATAAATAATTTTACCAATGGAAGTTATTGATTTAATTTTGTTTTGTTTTTTGGTTTTTTTGGTTTTGAGATGGAGCCTCAAGCTATCCCCCTGGGTAGAGTGCCATGGCATCACAACTCATGGCAACCTCCAACTCCCGGGCTCAAGCAAGTCTCCTGCCTTTGCTTCCCAAGTAGCTGGGACCACAGGTGCCTGCCACAACACCTGGCCATTTTTTTTGGTTGCAGCCATCATTGTTGTTTGGCGGGCCCAGGCTGGGGATTCGAACCCGCCACCTTAGGTGTACATGGCTGGTGCCTTAGCTGATTGAGCCATAGGCGTCGAGCTGATTTAATTTTGATAAATGAGTGTCTGTGAGGAATTTTCTAGTTGGAGCATTTGTTCATTTAACTCAGTTCATCCTAGAAGTGTCCTCCTAATAACACATTCAACAATATTCTTCCAAGTTTGTCAGAGAAAAGCTATTGTCCACTTGCAACTAAAATTCCCAGTAATGTTATTATGGTGAAATATAATTGAAATGCATAGGCTATGATATGCAATTTAGACATCCTGCCATCCACACAAGCATATGTGTGTAAGAGATTATAAGTAGTCACATAGAAATAGTAGCCAAGCTAGAGGCCTGTTCTAATTATCCTTTTGTCTAAAATATTACTTCATATTTACAGTAAATTTATGGAACCAAGACTTAAAGTTGTATAGTATTTTACAGCACAAATATTGATAAATGGGAAATGTAAAATGACTTTGATAAAAAAGTCAAAATAAAGAGATAATTCTTTCAAGAGCACTTAGGAAAAATTCTTAGTTTGCAATATACGCTCACCTTTTCAAGGAAAAGAATTTATTTCCAATTAACACTTTTATTAATAAAGGTCATAAATCATAAATTTTAGACCCAACAGGAGAGAAATAGCCACATTTCTTTTTGATAGGCATTTCCCTGAAACTGATAGAGATTTATGTTTTACACAGAGACTGGAAGATACCCACTTACAGTTGTGGTACTAAAAATTTCACAAAGTTGACTGGAAAATTCATTATTTATATTGAATTCAGAATATGGAGGTACTCTATGTAGATCTGACCACTGAGGAAAGTTTCTGTAGCAACAAAAAATAGTCCATACCTCCATTACTGCCACTAAGTGGCAGAGCTATTTTGAGAAATTATCAACTTCACTAAACATTTTAATTCTGCTAAGAGCTTTAGACAGAGAGCAAGCTGAATGGACAGTTATATAACAAGAAGGAAACTAACTGGGACTTGAGAGCTCAAAATAGCTAGAGAGATTATATGGTCTATTTCTCTGTATTGAAAACAAGGAGGGAATTATATGGGTCTTGAATGACTTTGTATCTTCAGTACTGGACTGGTACACAGAATATCACAGAATTTAAAAAAATTCTGAATGAAGAAAAAAACTAATGAGATGGTTTTAGATGAGAGAAAGCGAGAGACTCATCATCAGAAAAGTTTCACCAGACACCTCCCTTTTCATAATTAGAGATTGGCCATAGTTTTCACCATATTATAATGTCCTAAAGGGCCTGTGGTAAATAATAATGACAATAAAGGAAACTCTTGGTCTAATCCAGTCACTCTCTTCACTGGCAATAGGAAATAAAAAGTCGGCCATATTCCTTTCTGGCCTTGCCTCACCTGCTCCCTCACTTTCCAAGTTGTTTTCTTTATTTTTTCCTCTTGTGTATAAAACAATCCATTTTTTAAGTCCAAGGGTTAGTTCTTAAATCTTCACTGCTTATACTATTGTAATCTTTCACTATTGAAAAATTAGGAAAACCACATTCTTTGGGAATGACTTTAGCACCAGCATCTGTGTAAGCATCTGAATAATTATGCATTATCATTTGATATCTAAGAATCTCCTGGACCAGGCCTATCATCTTCTTCAGGATACATGTCTGAAATTTCCAGAGTCTACGGTTTTGCTCAGACTAAGACACGTGATGTATCTAACAACAACGACAAAACAGCCATCAATTATAAAGATATTATGAATGCTTTAGATATCCTATTTAATCCCCGTATCAACCCTGTGAAAAAGCACGTTAATTTCCTATTAATACACAACAAATTTAATGACTCAAAATAATGTCCATTTATTACCTCACAGTTCTGAAAATCGGAAGTCTGGGCTGGCTCACCTGGATTCTCTGCTGAAGGTCTCACAAGATTCCTAAGTCTCAGAGAGACTGGGCTTGTATCTGACAACTTGGGGAAGAATCCTCTTCAAGGATCATTCAGGTTTGGACAAATTCAATTCACTGTGGTCGTGGGATTCAGATTTATGTTTTCTTGCAGGCTGTCACCCGGGGGCTTTTCTCACCTCTCTCAGTCCTTGACACGTGTCTCCCTCCATCTTCAAACCATCGACATCTCCTCATGCTTAGAATCCCTGACTTTCTCTTTTGCCACAGCTGGTGAAAACTCTGTGCATCTATGTGAATAGATTAGGCCCATCCAAATAATCTTCCCTTTAACATCATCAAAGGAACCTTATCTCATCATAGTCTTAGACTATAATTATACAAGGATAAAAGCCATCAAGGATCATCCTTAGAATTCTGCCCAAATATTGATGGATTCTGTTATTACTGTTTTTCAATAAGGAAACTGAGGTGTGAGATATAATCTGAACGTGAACACTTGTTTAAATACCGTCCTACACTTTTTTGATGAGATCAGGATTTAATTTCACTGTTTAAACCCTCCTTCTATAAACACTGACTTTTATTCTCCTCACTGACAAGCTTCCCAGGTCATTATAAAGGTGTCTTGAGGATCTGTTGTGGTGAGCGTGCCCATGGAACCTGGGCCACATGTGCTAATTTTCTCTTTAACACTTTTCTGCTATTCTGAACACAAAGACTTTTAGTATCAACTCAGACATCCTGCTTGCCCAATGAAACGACAAACCTTCACAGATGTTTTCAGAACATCTTTTATCTTCTGCATATTTAAACAAATCCCACTGTAAAAAAGGAAGAAAAAAAGTTGAGCTAACTTCAATGTGAGCTAGATTAGATTTAGGCCAGGTAGCACAATTTCAATCCCAAAGAATTCATTTTTGCCAGTAGCTCTTCTGAATTTCTTACAAATGTTATTTCTTCAAACAAAAGTTCAAATTCAATCAAAATGTATTTATAGTTTAACTGATAAATGCCATCCAGGCCGAGTCTAGTATATAGAGTTAAAACAATAAGCAAAATACAATACTGACAGGGAAATTTATATCAATTAATGTGATAAGTGAACATAATGCCATATCCTTCATGTGTACTCATGGATTGCACTTACATTATAAGACTTTAAATCTTACCTAACTGGCTGTGAGATACTGACCTCTCTAGGCCTGGTTTTACTCACCTATAATGAAAAAGTAGCTAGAAGAGAGGTAACCTTGCAACTTTTTCATCTATGCTCATAAATATGATAAACTCTAAGTAGAGAGTTGAAAAAAAAAGGCTGAGAAACAGTGAACTCACTACACAACAGCTTATATTTAAATTAAAACATTAGAATGGACTGTATATAATTTTTAAATGTGTAGTGATTAGGAAATAGCTAGTTACAGTTTCCTCTGCTTTAAAATTCAGGACAAATAGTTGCCCTGTAAATACAGGGCTAAAATCTCATGACAGCCTCCCCACAAGTCCCCTATCTCCTCAACCAGAATTCAACTCCCAGATTTATTTTGTCTCGCTAACTCAGGTCATTTTCTGTTTTATTTAGTTTTTCTTAATAATCAGTTGAATTTTCTTTACGTAGGATGTGTGTTTTTTTTAGATTTGAATACTCCCTAAAATGTCTAGTCTGTTCTGCTCATTTAAATAACCCATAGGGCTAGGTTGTCGTTAAATGTGATACATGATTAAACTAGTGAACTTTGGTTAAAAATAAGGAAGACTTTCATTTTCTCGACAACATAAGCATTGAAAAAACTCTTTAAAGGAAACAATAGAGTTGTTTTCACAGGAATTTCTATTAAGGACAGACTCTAGTGTGAAAAATGGTTTCAGGAGAAAAAAATTTTAAGTTAATGTTTTAAAGTGTTTAGCTTAAGATTTTATAATAAACAATATGATTCAAATTTATATAAACTATCAAAATGTGTTTCATGGGTAATTTCAAAACCTTTCACTCTACTCGAGTGACACCACACCAAGTGATTATGGTGGGAGCTAATTCACCATCGTACTCTCACCATCAATTTGATCAGACATGTTTAAAATACAAGTGTTCAGTCCACCGCAATTGCAATTTTAAGAACAAACATGACCTTTGATGTTACAAAATGACATATGAATTTACGTTCTATTTATTCTGTTTCATAAACTGTCTTTCCAGGTATTTTCCATTATACTGCTTCTTTACTTTGAAGTGGTTTATGACCCACATGAAGTAATTATGATTGTGGCAAGTATCCAGCTTGCGAGATGTTAGAAGCTAAAATCTCATGTATAAGAATGGTCCCTGAACAGCTTTATTATTCATATTGAAATCAATGATATACTATTTAGCTACTGTAGGTTGTAAAACCATCTGGTTTGTTCTGTTTTGAACAAAGAAACTATTTTTTTTCCTTCCTAGTTTCTCTCTTCTACAACAGAGTTTTTATAAAGATCACGTCACCGGTTGCTTCATTACACAACCAGAGAGAGCCTCACCTAACGATTTAGAGGAGCGGATGGTTTGAGATGAAGGGGGATTTTCATCTGGCTAGGAGGGAAAAAGGCTGGAGTAGTGAGGTCTTGGCAAAGACCACTGATGAGCCCTTTTGTATGAGGGAATGGAACCCACTGGGGTCTTTGCCCAAATCTTCTGAGTGATATTTCCAATGTTGCAGAGTTTTTTATGAAATTCAAAAGATGAGTCACAAAGAAAAGCAGCACAAAGTAGCTTTGGTTGACATTATTTTTTCTAGATTCATTACAACTTTAAGTTTACAGATCTGTGTACAATAACAAATTTCTGAGTAATATATAAGCCTATGAGTCCATATAACATTATAACATGTCATTGACAAAATATATATACTTCTAAAAAGACCAATTTGACTTTTAGCAATGATACAATAATAAAGATGATATTGACAACTCTGAGTTGCATGGCATCTAACAATATGGATATAGTTACAACCACATACATAAGATTAAACTTCATTAAAGTACATGATTGCCTTCTGCCGTGCTTGGGGAAAACTATTATGAACTAATGTACAGACAATTGTCACATTTTAAAAAATCTTTACACATTTTTACTAGTATTTGAAAAAATGAAAAGATAGTAGAAAAATCATTATCTATAATTTTACTAAAAAAAGAACCCTCTCATTGCTATAAAATACCTATGTCTGTAAGAATATATTCTCATAATAATTTTTTGTTTGTCCTTCAAAATTTTAACACATATATCTTTGGGTATATTTTTAATATCTTAGTCACTATATTTTCCATGGAGTCTTAGTTGTGAATAATTTGTCAGCTTATTTCAGCCTGCTTAAATAACATTTTAAAAATCCAACAGATATGAAAATGTTTTTAAGGTCCTAAAAATACCAAACCTGGAAGGTAGAATATGCTTTCTCAATAGAACACTTATTATAAATGCATACACATACATTTTAATGAGTATTTTTAAAAACCAACATACTTAAGACCTGAATGAAATACTTTGTGTCCCAAAATCACCACTAAAAATAGATACCTGTTTCATTCACTTATTACACATATTATTCCACTCCATTTATAGAACTGAATAAATTTTTAATTTACCACATTACAAATGATATATAGTCATAAACATGGGGTGAAGTGTTGCCAAAGAATCTGGATTTTGAATTTTTTTGGTATTCTATAGAGTAAACAAAAGATCATCAGTTGAGTTTGAATCAATTTAAGATATTATAAAAGCATAAAGTTTGCTGTAACCTCCATTACTTGTGCAGAATGCAGAATTATTATCACGCCAAAGTGGTGTAGGCTAGAAAAGAAGATGAAGAACTGTCATTTCTGCCAGTGGTTTAGACTAAACCATCAGACAGGGGGACAATCTAAGGTAGCCCATTTTTCCCCATACATTGGGCACAAATAAATCATTTTGCAACCTTGCAAATACTAATGCCAACCCTGCATGTCATGTCACATGCCAGACTAAATCATAACTACCCACAGAACCGTTCCAGTCACCCTGCAGTCCATTATAAATCTAAAGGAACACCTTGCGCCCATGTAATACATGTGAGCTGAAATTTTAATACGAACAAATTAAGGGAATTGTTGAACTCTTGAGAATATGGTGTGGACAGCTTGGGTTCCACTTAGGTTGGAGAGAAAACAAAAAATGCGGTCTCTTTTTCTGTGGTTTCCAAGGTGACCATCTGACTGTATTTTTCTTAAGGTGCTGAATATTCTTAAGGGGCTGAATTTCCAGCTCTAAAGTCACTCAAAATAACTTACTTCCTTCTCTTATTTTGTTTGAGAGTTTATTCCTAATACTCAAAAATTCCCTATGATCCACTTATTAAAGTAGACATACTGCATAAAAACCCGGCACGACACTTTATTTCTTGGACTTCCCTTACACTTGCCCTTGAGAATATTAAAAGCAATTCCAATTCAAGGTAAAGTATCAATCCATATTTAGAGACATTCTTGTAGGGAAGCTTTCAAAAGAACATATAGGTTAATCAGCTCTTTTCAAAATATCCATACCAGATTTGATTAAATTAAGAATAAATGTATCCATTTTGCATTTAAACATCTTGTTTCTCAATGTTCTTGTTTCTGTCAAACTCTTCCCAATTCCTGGAATAGGCATTGTCTTCTCCAAACCTGTTATTTCCACCACCTAAAATTTTTCCCAACCTTCCAAAATCTAGATATCCATGTTCATGAAGTATGGCCTTATTCTTAGACTTTATGCCAATCTTCCCTTATCTTTGATGAGTGACCATTAGCTCCAAGCAACATTGGCTCCTCTCTTAGCCTCCCTTTTCTGAGTCCAAAATGCACATCTGCTCATGTCATTCCCCTCGAGAGACTTTACAGGTTTTATAGTAACTTGTTTTTCATCTATGTTTGAAGCCTTTTCTTGTGTTTCTAATCTTATCTGTGATGATCAATACAGACATAAACAAAACTTAAGAAATACTAGAAAATAAAATGTGCAGAATTAATATAGCATGATGTCATCAGTGAATATGGTCATAGCTGAGCCTCCTGCAGAGAGTAGCCTCTAAGCTTTCTCCCATTCATCTTCAGTTCCAAAGATTCACACCCTCATGGAATACGCCTCCTTGAATGTGAGCTGGGTTTATCGACTCACTTCTGCTGAACCAAACACAGTGAAGTGATGGGATATCAGTTCTGAGATTAGGTTATGAAAAGATGAGGGCTCTGCCCTGGGCTCCCTCTCTTGTTCTTTTGTCATGCTCACTCTTAAGGTTGCAGCTATGGAGACACACAGGGCGAGGAACCAGTGTCTCTGGCCAATGACAGCTGAGGATCTGACGTCTGACAACAGGAGTGAGCTCAGAAGAGGCTCTTTCTGGTCAAGGACTGAGAAGACTGCACCCCTGGCCCACAGCTCGGTTGCAGTCTTGGGAGGCAGTGACCCAGAAGCATTCACTTACCTGTGCCTGGATTCCTGATCCACAGAAACTACAGATATTTGTTGTCTTAAGCTGCTATGTTTTTATGTGTTTGTTATGCAACAATAGACAATGAATTCACATTTGGGTATCTGGATGAAATTTTACCATAAAAAAATTACACCTGTGAGGGTACTTTTGGATTGGATGGTGGGCTTTGAAAAGAGTTTTAAAATGTAAGATGCCTTGACCCAACTATTCACAAGATTTTGGAATGTGAGGAGGTTATAGATGAGGACTTGCATGAAAGTGAAGAAAATCTTATTGAAAACTCAGAGGAGGAGGATGCTTGGTATGTATTGGCAGAGTGTTGGGCAATATTGCTGTGGGAAGTTGCATGGAATACAGAAAACCTGCCAAAAAGTGGGATGATACAGTGAAGGGGATTTTAAAACACAATTTCGAAGATGCCACCTGGTTTCTTCTTGCTACTTATAGTAAAACGCAGATGAAAGAGAGTGAGAGGCTTAAAGGAAGACTAATAAACAAATAAAAAAAAGCCAGAACTGGATGGTTTTGAATATTCTCAGCCTTTCCATGTAACAAACAATGCTAAAAATAAAGAAACGGCTTCAGAGCAAACATCATATCCAAGGTAGTGCCAGAAAATTGTGGTTGAAAGATGAAGCTGATGGTGTGACTGTGAAACTCATGTTAAAACTTTAGAAAGCTCGAAGGTTTGTCCCAAATTTTTATTCCATCACACAAATGGCCCTTAGAGAGAATAGGAGGTGCCTCACAGATTCTTTCAATTAAGCAATAGAGCCACTAGGATAATTAAGGGCTTTGTCCCTTGGCCATCATGCAAGGAGCCTGATGTAGAAATGGGCTTATTTAAAAGAGTTCTCCAGATGTGGCTTTTGTGTAAACCTCTTGAGATACATAAGTGTCTCATTAAGTTTTTCAGAGAATTACATCAGTAGAAAAACTACCAACATGGGTGAAAGAAAGCTAGTACAGTAAGGGTTTGGGTTCCTACAATTCTACTGGCAAGAAGTGAACTAGGAAAGCCACTCATCTGGAAAACAAATACTCAGAGGGTGAAACCAGGAACTGAGAGGGTAGAGGTAAGAAACTGGAGAATTATTTTCAGGCCTTGAAATTAATCAAGGAACTTCCATTATTTATACCTGATGGTCTTTCAGAAATACTATGGACCAGTAACATCTTTGTGATAAATTTTTACACTCTGCCTGTCAAACTATGGTATTATAAATGTATGTAGCCAAGGGGAGCAGATACTGTGTCTTTGGTAGCCTCGTTTAACAGATCAAGGGAAGCCAGACTCAACTAGCTCTATTTATGAAGCTATTCTTGAGGACGCTCATTTACATCAAGACCTGATTTAAATGATGAGATTCTGTACTTTTAACAGCTGCTATGGAGTTGGCCTTTTGGAAACCCTGGGATTGAGTGTATTTTGCATGTGGAAAGGATGTGAGCCTTTGGAATCTTAGGACAGATTAGCATCTGCCGAATCTAAGATGGCTGACCTCCACTTCCTGGTGTTCTCACCTTGGTGTGATCTTTTTTTCCTTGAGTATATGTGAGCCTTATTGCCTAATTTCCAATGAACAGAATACACCATAAGTCATGGGATGTCACTGTTGAAATTAGGTCACAAATTCATTTTTATCTCAGGGATACTTTCTTCCTCTCTTACTGTCCCAAGTGAAAAAACAGCCCTATAAAGAGACCACCTTGGTGGCGGGTGGAGAGAGCCCAAAACACATCTCGCTGGCAAATATCCAATGAGTTACCTAAAATCTGTCAACAGTCACACAGGGGATATGGAAGGGGCTCCTGCCTCAGTCAAGCCTTGAGATCACTGTAGCATATGTTGATGTCTGGGGGTACCCTTGTGGGTAACCCTGAGACAGAAATACACAAATAAGACATTCTAACTAACCATTCTTGACCCACAGAAATTGTGATATAATAAAAGTCTCTAAGTTATAGAATAATCCGTTACCTAGCAGCCTATCAATCATGCAGCCTACCTGAGAATATGTTTAAGCTGAGATAGACGTTGTAAGGAGGAGACATCTAAGGAAACGTCAAGAGACGAGCATTCTAGAGAGAGCTTATAGCTGATGTAAATATACCTGAGTACTTAAAACACAATGCTTTCAGAATCAGAAAAAAGGTATACAGTTCACACAATGCGAGGAAGTAAAAATGGCACAAAGTGAGGTTGCATAGTTAGGGAGAGGTCAATTTGTTCAAAGCTGTAAAGGCTAGGGTCACAAATCTGGATTTATCACAGGTTTGATGAAAAGCCAGTGATGCATTACAGAAGGAGAGGAATTTGTCTTAAAGTTTTTTCTCTTGGTTCTTTTAGAGGATAGATGGGGCGGAGAAAGGGAGCAATGAGAAGGTCAGTTGATATAGAGATTCTTTGGAAAGCTGTCATGAGAGAATGATGAAAACTTAGGGTACACTTTTGCAAATGGAGAACAAAACAGTTCTATGCTTTGTATGGAACCAGAATAGACCCCAAATGGCCAGGGAAATGTTGTGAACAAAGTAAGAGGGATCATGTCATCAGGCTTCTAGTTATACCCATACTCCAAGTCTATAGTCACCAGAACAGCATGATACTGGCACAAAAACAGAGACATGGACATAGAGACCAGAATGGAGAACCCAGAGTTGAAATTGTCCTCATTTCCCATCTGATTTTTTACAAAACATATACAAATGTATACTGGGGAAAATAATCCATGCTCAATAAATGGTTCTGGGACAACTGGACAGCCATATGTAAAACACTGAAAGAGGGTTTTTTTTCTTTAATCTCATCCCACTCACAAAAATGAACTCATGATGACTAAAAGACTTACACCTAAGGCAGGAAACGATAAGTTTTTAGGATTAAATATTAGAAAAACTCATGTAGATATTGGCCTAGACAAAGAATTCATGAAGCACACCTTAGACGCAATCACAGCAACAACAAAACTAATAAATGTCGCCTGATCAAATTAAAAATCTTTGGTACAGCCAATGACACAATCAGAAGAGCAAACAGACAACCCACAGAATGGAAGAAAAGTTCCAACTGTAGTGTCACAGACGGGTGGTGCTATAGATGAGCCTGGATAAAAAGAAACACATCAAGGTCCCCCAGAAGGTTACTGGCTTCACATTAGTCATCTCCGTACAGAGCGATTTCTTTCCTTGTGCTTTTCTTCAACTACTTTCCATCAAATGCAGACACTATTTATATCCTTCAGAAATGTCCACTTAAATCCAGATGTGACATGTGCCCACAATACTAATTAGCATGAGGATTTCAATGTGGTCTAGAGAGGAGGGAAACATTTGCTACTGTGCCCTTTGATCACTTAATCATTCATAAGCTTTCAAAGACTCCAGTTGAATCTACAGAGGCCACCACGTGGTGGTGGAAGCTTGAGTATTTTCAGATGTCTCCATTTCATTTAGTGTCATTTCTTCAGAATAATCATCACTCAGCTGTTTCTCATTGACCCTTAGTTGGTAGGTTGGAGAGATCATTTAGCCTAATTCCATCCTTTGGCTTTTTGCAGCTTGGACAAAATCAGAAGCACACTTCTTGTTTTCTTTCTTATCTTTTTTTTTTTTTTTTTTTGGCCAGGCTGGGTTTGAACCCACCACCTCTGGCATATGGGGCTGGCACCCTACCAGGCGTCCTCAAACTATGGCCTGCAGGCCACATGCAGCCCACCAAGGACATTTATCCAGCCCACCGGGTGTTTTCGCCGCTGCTGCCTGTCCTGCTTAGCAGCCAACTCGTCCCTGGGTCTGCAGTCTGGCCCTCCAATGGTCTGAGGGACAGTGAACTGGCCCACTGTTTAAAAGTTTGAGGACCCCTGCTACCCTTATGAGCCACAGATGATGCCACTTTCTTTCTTATCTTTAAAATGGTTCTCTGAAACTTTAATACTTTGGGTTTCTCAAATTGTGTCATTGGAAACTTGTAATTTATCTTTTCTAGAATAAGAGCACATTATGATGTCAAACTGCTTTGAAAATATATTAATCCATTTACTAACCAGGGATGACTTTCTCATCTTCCTGTTGCAATTTAATGAGTAACTTTGAATGTCCCCATTAGGCTTTCAAATGTGCACCATGTACCTATAAAGGAAGGGTTTTATTTTTGTTTCAAATGTCATTTAGCATACTTCCTAAAATTTAACTATAAGCAATTTTTTGTTTTTTTTTTCTGTAATCATAATAGTTTTTGCATTAAAGTACTGTAGAAAATGAGTACTAGTATCATGGCAATAAAATTATTGAGAAACATTAAATGTAAAATTCAAATTTGCATCATGATGATATGTCTAAGTAGGGTTTTCCTGAAAATTCAGTTGGGGTGTCCATAACAAGTTTTAACTATTGTACCTCCACATCAATGTAATATTCACCAAAGAAAAATCTAGAATTAGGGGAATTCTTGGATCTCTTGAAAGAAAATCTAATTATTGCAGTCATTCCTTTCTAATTCAATAATTTATTCAGTGGACATTTTGGAATATCTATGACATTTAAAGCATATTTGTAATAAAATGAGGCATGTAATTATGGAGGACTTTTAAAAGCATAGTTTATGAATAAATGTAATACATACAAATATTAATCCTCAACCTAGGAAACATAAAATTGTGATGACTGTGGAAAATGGAGAGAAGCCTTTACGATGAAATAAACAGAGCACCAAATTACAGATCTAGATTCAGATCGGGCCTTGTCACTTTCCCATACATACAGAGGACACTGAAACAGAGTACACATCTTAAGAGATGTTATTTATCTATTACATTGTGAAGTTCAGTTGGAGGTGCTGTTACTGGTCAAGTGTACCTGGACGTGCTAAGCACATCCATTTCACCTGGAATTTGTACACTTGGGGGGAACAATTGATTTTACTTTCAACAAGGCCTCTTAAAATGTACATATAATTTTTTGGTGTGCTCTCTCTCCCATCCTCCCTCCGTGCTCCCCCCCCCATATGTGTGTGTGTATACAGATATATTCACAGGCATGTAATTTTTTCCAAGTTTCAGTTAACTTATCTGTAAAAGTACTTAAATAGTAATATAAGTTATCAATAAGTAATGCAGACTCAAATTGTTGTGATTAGCCAGATACTTTACCTACAGCATATTTAAAAAACCTTACAAAACATTAGTGTCCATATTTTTCATATATGTAAAGAAAAAAATAATTTAACTGTCCACCAATAAGTGTATACAATAGGGTTAGAAATCAAATTTGTCTGGAGCTAAACCCACACTTACATTGCCCAATAATGCAAAACATATTAAACTGGTCCGAGGCACTTCTGTCATTCTTTACTGTAACATTTCTACTCTGACTTATCTAAGTTTTTACTATTAAATAGATTGTTAAAAACTTGGGTCCTGGCTCGGCACCTGTGGCTCAATCGGCTAAGGCACCAGCCACGTACACCTAAGCTGGCGGGTTCAAATCCCCAGCCCAGGCCCGCCAAACAACAATGACGGCTGCAACCAAAAAAAAAAAATGGCCGGGCGTTGTGGCGGGCACCTGTGGTCCCAGCTACTTGGGAGGCGGAGGCAGGAGACTCACTTGAGCCCAGGAGTTGGAGGTTGCTATGAGCTGTGATGCCATGGCACTCTACCCAGGGGGATAGCT
>CAUYQV010185555.1:0-12239 GCA_963574575.1 Galagoides demidoff
GGCCCGCCAAACAACAATGATGGCTGCAACCAAAAAATGGCCGGGCGTTGTGGCAGGTGCCTGTGGTCCCAGCTACTTGGGAGGCGGAGGCAGGAGACTCGCTTGAGCCCAGGAGTTGGGAGGTTGCTGTGAGCTGTGATGCCATGGCACTCTACCCAGGGGGATAGCTTGAGGATCCGTCTCAAAAAAAAAAAAGAAAATCCTCTATCTTCATCATCCTTTAACATCTAGGTCAATTACTTCCTTCATGATGACTTCCTGAATCCCACTGACCAATGTCCCTCTCCCCTTATCTGAAGCCACAGGGACAGCCCTTCCTGATGCTTATCAGTTTTATTACTAGGTTAGGAGATAGAATTGAGTGATATCTTTTTTGGCTACAGCTTGACAAAGAGGAAAGAGCCTAACTTTGGGGGTCAGGCAGACATGATTCTAAAACTGCAATCACAGTCTTAACACTTACCAGTCCTGTTCCCGGGGGAGTTAGTTAACCTCCCTGAGTCTCAGGATTTTTTCACCCAAGGAAAGGATATTAACATTGCCATTCATCAAATACTTACTGTGAGAATTAAATTGAATAATTGTTATAAATCCCTCACTATTACCATGTATGTAGTGGATGTTTGGTTAATGTTAGTTATAATACCTCCTGCCACCTTAGTAAGACAGTAGTATAAATATACCAAGCACAGGGTTACTACACCTAGCATAAAAGTCAGCTTAAAGGTGTACTGAGTAAAAGCTTATGTTCACCCTGATCTAAACTAGTCCCGAAATTTCTACTCACAGATCTATAGATTCTCCTTTCCAAGGTTTCTATAAAAAAACTTCTTTCAAATATAAATTATAGGATATTGCTGAGCAAATTCACAAGTTTCTCGGTATCTGCCCCCAGTGCTACAACAGAAATCCCTTCAGGCCAAGCTTTTGTCTTTAAAAGCCCAGAGTAATCTGGGGGATAGTTAAAGACCACATTGAAAACAAAAACAAAACAAAAAAACCTAGTTCAATTATTAGAATTTCAAACAAATCAAATAAAATTAAAAATGCTCAAGCTTATTTTCAGGCCTAAAATAAGAACATGTAGCATTCAAACAGAATTTCAGATGACCAGGTGTGATTAAATACAGATGCTAAGAATTAGAACAGTGTTGAAAATCCAGTAAAAAAGAAGAGAAAGTGTGCTTAGTCCACTCGGAATGCTATCTATTCCTAATAAGAATCTCAAGTTCAAACAATTTGTGAACACAGTAATAATAGCCATCCTTTATAAAGACAGTTAGTATTAGAAGAGATGAAAAACAAAAGGTTACTATCAAAACACACTTGATTTAAGATTTCCACAAGACACGTTTTACTCTGGTGATTCTTATTGTCTTTGTGTTACCTTCTTAAGGATATGTAAGGACTACCACAACCAGTCCAAATGCCTGTGCCTCCGCTCTCAAGATCCTCCATTGACAGTTGTTTTCTCCATGCACTGAACCTTTCCTTCCCTATGCCTCTGTTTAAGCTCACTCTATCCTATACCCTTCAGATATATCCAAGTCTTTGTTTTACCTCTCTTAGACATACCCTTTGGTACAAGTCTAGTTCAAGTCCACCCTTCCTCCACAGCCTTGTCCAATTCCTCCACCCCCCCCACCTATTTCTTTGCTCCTCTGAATTCCTTTTGTACTTGAAACAATACCAAGTCATTCAGCAATTAGTAATTCTTGATTGGTTTATGTTATTTTTGATTCCTAAACTAATGCTCAATTTCTCATTTTGCATCACCCTCTGGGATAGTGAAAAAATAAACACATGCAACTACCTGTTGACTGCTCTAGTTTTATAACTATTTCAAGACTGTTTGTGAACTCATGACTAAGCTCACCATTGTATATTCTGAAGTACATTCTCCTCCCCAATCCCATCTTAAACAGATAGTCTAAACTAGTGACGGAAATAGGTGGACCCATGAACCCAACCACCATTTGTTGTCAGTACCCAGGGTGGCTTGGAATGGGGCTTAGATAAATAACTATGGACATATGAAGGCCCTTTCTAATCATATTGAAGAGAAGACTCTTCCACAGCTAAAAGAAAAAAGTAAGAGCTGCCAATAAGAGTCAGGTACTGATACATTAAAAGAGAAAGTTATAAGAAGGTGGTCATGGAAAATATAACTTGATTCTTCCAAGTCAAATTATTTACTTTTTTTTTTTTGGTACACTTTTGGAGACACAGATGGTAAACATCTGTTTATATCAGTGATTGTCAACTGGGGTGTTACGGCAAACTGGTGTGCTGTGAGAGAATCTTAAATGTGCTGCAAAAATTTTTAAAGATCATTAATGCAATTATGTTTTGAAAGAAGTTCCAAGCACAATAATAAGTATATTTGTTTTTCGCTCTTTTTTTTTTTTTGATCAACATAATTTAAGTGTACCACAGAAGTTTAATTATGGGTTCAAGTGTGCCGTGGGATCAAAATGGCTGAAAAATAGTGATCTGTTGAAGATCCAGCCTTCCAGGTTACACGGGTAGATGCTTAAGTCCTAAGCTAGATAAGAAACTATTGCTGAGAGCAAAATGCTCCTTGAACAACTAGAATGGTTAAAAAGAAAGTTTAAATCTGTGACACTAGAGTTACAGGAAAGTTGATAAAGTAGAATATAGCCAAACAGATTCTAGTGTCTGGGATAAATTATGGTGGAAGGTGATCTCCCACGCATATATCATGTCTGAAGAGAAGGGAAATGGGGACCTACAAGAGGAAAAGCTGGTAACTGCAGGACCCAGAGATAACACAAATATGAGCAGGTGTTCGTCTAAGTTAGGTCTGAAAGGTGAAAGCACTACGCTACTCAAAAACCTAGCTAGTGTTAATGAAATCTAGTGAGACTTGTTGAACCTTTAAATCAGATGGCCTAAAAGTGTATACACATTGCAAAAGAAAGAACCCCGTTCCCAGAAAACTCCCCATAAAACAGAAACTTAAAACATGCAAGCAATGAATCTGTATTCTTACAGAGAGAAACCACACAATTTAGCACTCACTACAAAAAATACGGTTAAATAGAAGTCACAGGCTACAGCTTAAAAGCAAGAAAAAAAGGCCCTTTGCTTCCCATGGCAAAGTCAAAAGTCAACACCCCTCAACACCACCACCAAAACCAAAACACAAAGAGCCCCTTCCCCAAGGAAAAGAAAACACTTTCACTACAGCTCTGTTCAATTAAGTAAAAAGCACACAGTTTAGCTATCAACACCACTTCATTACTGTAATAAATAAAATAAAGCACACGAAGGGCTATTGACTATTGTGAAAAATAAAAACAACAACACCAACATCCATGCATCGTTAATCACCATCTGAGCTTGTGTGTCTGAGTCTACTGGTTACAGAGTTTAATTCCAAACAGAACTATTCCACCTCTTATCATCGTATCCTTCTGATCAGTTAGCTTAACTGTATACGAGCCCTGTCAGGTTAGAAAGAGATAAATAAAATTGAGTCAAGTTGAACAGTTATAATGGTGATGGGACACAATTTTCTTGTACACAAGTCATACCTGGTATTTTTGTTTTGTTTTGTTAATCATAAGCTCAAAATTTGTCTGCTTTGGAGGCTGCATACTTGGTCAGATAACTTGACTCATCTAAAAATATTTATGGTATCAGCATTAAAAATACACAAACATATATAAGTATATATAACCAATAACATTCTATGACATGATGATTTTATCTGTACATAACAAAGAGGCAGGTTAACAAATGACAGCCACTTAGGAAGGCCTAATTAATTGACTTACCCAAAAGGTCTTTGTATAAGGGCCGGATGAAGTTGTTGAACACCAAAGGCAAAACCTAACAATAAAACATACCACATTTTCTATTTGTGCATGCTTAGGCATTTATCACTCCTACGTGTAAAATGCAATCATAACTTTCACTTAGAAAAGATAACTAGTCTTTTGATACTTTAGGAAAGATATCATATATATGTATTTTAAAAACCCAGTTTTATAAACGCTAAAATAATGATTTTATTGATCTAAAAGAATGGTTTTAATCAGCTAAACGTGGAAACTTAAAAAAAAATCTGCAAAGTTTAGTGGACACAGAATAAGGGCTTAGAAAACGAGACCAGGAGAAAATGCTCATGACATAAAAACAAGGACTTGATGATAAAATTACATGTCACGAATATTCCTGCAATTCTGCACCGCAATCTATAAAAAGTCTTTGGAATATTCTTGTATTCTCTGTATAATGCTTTGGAAGATTATGGGTTTTACAGTATTAAAAATTCACAACAACTCCTTTTCTGGATAATACATAGACACAATGAATCAGGCAAATGCTTATTTTTTTTTTTTTTAAAGCCTATGTGTATTTGTACAGAAACTCACTTTCCTGACAACCTAGTTTCCTTTTAAATCTGTTTGGATAGACGTGTCAACCTGTTTCCAAAATTTTAGAGGAAAACACTTAAGAGTGAAGAGCACATGATTTGATCAAAGAAATAAAGTTGCTTGCCCAAGGAAAAGATTACAGTTGTTCAACAATCAACTCTCAATTATTCGTGCTAATGCAAAGGGCAGTGTTGTAAATAACCCCAAAGGTCATGTTTCCTATAGACAAAATGCTGCTCCATTTTGGCAACTAAGGGCTTTCAGTAAACTATTTCTTATCTCTAAGCATCAGTTTCTTGATCTGTACCACAGAGTCACCAAGTAGGTGAAATCTCTCTATTTTCTTTGATTGCTAATATTTTGTGATTTTAATGTTAAAGCTTCACCATTCAGACACTGCCCCCACCCCACACTTCTCTCAGGTCAGTGTTCAAGTCATATGGCCTGAACAACAGTGCAACTGGTGGTAACGGGAGACAACGCTAGGATGGAAGTAAATTAGCTGGAGTTGGCAACTTTGGCCCAAATAATCCAATATGAATTATCTACAAGTGGCTTAAAATTGGAAAATCAAGAGACTACAAAATATAAGTCATAAGAAAACAGATGAGTTGAGCCTATTGTGTATGTCTAAACTACACTCTCCAGATCTATTTTTGCACACAGGTAGATCTTAAGTCCTGAAAGGAATATTTACGACTCTCATTTATCTTTAATGCTTTGGTAGAATAACTAGCCATGGTTCAAGTTTACTAAACACAGGAATATATATCAGAGAGCCAGTGTCTTCTGAATTAGGGAATCTTTCTGCAAGTAGGGGTTCTGGGGGGGGAGGAGAGGTTTCTCACCTGGTTGCATGATCCTTGGTTTTGCTCCTAAGTATGCCAGATTCACGTTGGCCTTTCTGCCATCAATGATGGGGTTGGGATCCTTGCAGGCCCTTTCAGCAGCAGCCCGGTCAGCCATGGTGACCTTAGCAACATACACACATAGACACATACATAACCTCTAAATTAACCCCTAAAAGGAAACCAAGAATCGCACTGGACAAGCCATTCATGATAAAACTGAAATCAAACTTTCTTTCTTTTTCTTTCTCCTTAAGCCCCTTTTTAAAAAATAAAAAATGAAAAAGGAGAAGAAATTAAAAAGAAAGCAAGCCTCCACCCCAACCCTGAAGTATTAAGGGTGCCAGTAGGGCCTAACAGAGATTTGGAAGCCTAAATTCTTAGAACTCCTCCAAAGCCTCCTTCCTCTGAACCCTCCCTACCACTACCACCACCAACCCCCCAGGTCACCACTCAGCCTCAGAGGCACTGTTTGCTTTAAGGAAAGTCCAGCCTCACATCCGCCCAGTGCTCCCAACCACCCGCAAACACTCCCCAACCACAATAGCTATTGTCCTACTCTGAGGCTCACTGCTCTTCGGCAGCTGAATTTTCACGTTTAAATCTCTAGGAAGCTTAACATGCTGTTTCAGTTCGGCAAAGAGCCACAGGAATCATCTATTTAAAGAATCTACCTTTGCAATTAAAAAGGGGGAAGAGGTGGTGTGAGGGAAGAGCCCTAGACCTCATGGGGTATCCCCTCCCTGCCCCAGCCAGAACGCCAGAAGCCACACGCATTTTTACAAAGCAACAGCGCGCGTTAACCACCGGCCTCCAGCCCGGGAATGCAATTGTGCGGGGCTGCGGCCCCTCCCTCTCATCCCCCGGCACCCCAAACCCAGCAATCATTACAGTTCTCTGCTTCCACCCCTGCCCTGCCCTGCCCAGCCCTCACTGGGCACCGAGCGAAACGGGCGCCGGCCCTGTCCCCCAGCTCCTCCGCGCTCAAAGTTTCAGTTCAGCCCGGAGCGAAGGGGCAGCGCCGCTCACGCCCGCGGCGCTTCTCACCGTCACTCGGAGCCCCTCACTCCCAAGCTCTGATCCCCGGGGTCAAGCGCCACTCATTCACTCCCTCCACCCCCCACCATCGGTGCGACTTACAAATCCATAGCCCCGGGACTTGCCGGTCTGCCGGTCGGTGATGACCACCGCCTCCTCGATCTCGCCGAAGACCTCGAAGTACTTGCGCAGGCTGGCGTCGGTGGTGTGGTAGGGCAGCCCCCCGACGAAGATCTTGGTGTACGTCGTGTCCTTCTGGGTAGTGTGCATCTTCGCGCCCGCCCCGCCGCTCGGGCTCCGGCTGCGGCTGCGGCTCGGGCAGCGGCTGCGTCTCCTCCGGCTTCGCGTCTCCCGCACCCTTGGGTGGCCGCCGGGGGCCGAGGGCGAGCCCGGGGGCGAGGGCGGCGGCGCGGCGGGGGCGAGCAGCCGGGGGCGGCCGAGGGCGCTAGGCGCGCGGCTTCCGAAGTCGCCAGCAGCCCCGGAGATGTGACTTCTCGCTCTCCTCCCGCCCCCCCTGCCGGTCACCGTACAAATTCTCTGTATCGTCTGGGTGAGAATCCGGTTCTATAGAACGTGCAAGCGGTTTCCACTCACCCGGCGGGGAGGTCAAAAATGGAAAGAGAGGGTGGTCCTCCGGCGAAGAAGGGGGCGCGTTTAGAGGTAGATTTTTTCCTTCTTAGAAATTAGGTGTCTCGGGTGGGGCGTGGGCAGGGTCGGCGGTGAGAGCGTCCGAGCGCGGAGGCGGGAGGGGGGCGCGGCGGCGCGGCCCGGGGTGAGGGACTCCGCGCGGCTTCGGCTCGGGTCGGTCCCTCCCGCCGCGGGAGCTGGAAGACGACTGCCGAGCGCAGCTCTCGGCCGCTCTGCTCCCTTCCCCCGCGGGTCGGGGGTCGGCGCCCGGCTGGGGAGGGGGGCGGGCCGGACGCCTGCGATTGGCCGCGGCAGCACCTGGGGCGGCCGGCGCCGCCGCCCCCCAGCTGTTGCGAACAGCTGCTTCTCTCGCGGCGCGGCACGGCGCGGCGCTGGGTCGCCGGGCTGGAGCTTGGTAGGCAGCGCTGGGGTCGGGCTGGAGGCCGCCTCGCTCTCTGCGTTGTTCTAACCGGTCAAAGTCCGAGGGACCTGGCGCAGCCCCAGCCCGGACCGAGGGCGCGGGGACTGCGTTTGAGGACGGAGCTGCGTTGTTTTCCAAAGCGGACGACGCGAGCTCTTCGCGCTAGGCCTCGGGGACCGGGCCCGCGACCTGGACTGGAGAGCTGGGGGCCCCGAGGCCTGGGGCGATTCACTGAGAGGCTTGTCTCCTCCCAGGCGCGGGGGCCGAGGACCTCGGCCACTGATATCGAGGGTCTGGAGAGTTCGAAGGAGGGCCCCTAACTTTCCTTGGCCCCAAAGAGCCAGTGCTGAGGAGAGCCAGAGAGGTAGAGCCTGAAAGGGAAAGAAGACCTAGGGCTGGGGGTGCAATCAAACCATTAGCTTTAATTGCTCACAGCTCAGCCAAACGAAGTAAGTGTAGATAGATACCTATGTCCACCAGGCACCGCCTTCTATTTCAGAACACCATAAATTAGTACTTTAGCCCCCACAGTCACCAAATTCGTCTTTCCTCCCTTAGCTATTCGTGAAGATTGGTACAGATGTCTCATGATAAGTCCTCCTTTTCCCCCTGCTAAGCAAAGAATTAATGTATTTCCTTCTGTTTGAATTAGAAGAATGTGACTTGACCTTATCTGTTTTATCTGGATGTAATTGTAGAATGTATAATTTTTGAAATCAACTTGTTATATAACCACTGATTTCTACCAGCAGACCTGAAAGCATTTGTAGAATATAGTCCACCCCACAGATATTTATTACTTTACATCAGCTTTTTGCAACGTCTTTTAATCAAGAGTAAATTGAATTAGGACTTAAAATCATTCAGTCATATTTGAGGTTTGGACGGAATATTTAATGTGAGCATAACATTTCAGCCACCACTGTCGGTGCACAATTTCCTGTTAAGTCCTTTTCGCCAGAAGTCCATCCCAAAGTCCCTGCATTAATTGTCCCTGAGTGGCACCATTTATTCCCATTAAAGCAGTTCAGCCTGTTAACCTGTTTGAGAGGCACATACTCAGTTCTTCCCAGGGCACCTTTGCAGTTAACCCAAGAGGATAAGAAATGTTGCATTTGTAAAAGCTAATGGGAATGCAAATATTCTTTGTGCAAAATGTTAAATCCCATTTTTCATCCTGCTGACATTGGCATGAGGTTAACTTTTTGAGGTCATTGTTTCCTTAAGTTTGAACCCCCCATGGAAGATATGGAGAAATAAGAAATCTAAAGTTAGAACTATTTTTGATCCAATTAAAAAAATAAAATATTTTACAGGCAGATGAGAGCCAGAAAGTGAAATTATAAACAATGCCCTTTCCCTCATTGCTTGAGTAGAGGACAGGTTCAAAAGGGGCTCTATGTGCTGGTATGATGAAAGATAATTTTTAAAAATTAGAAAAACAAAGCAGGCTGTGAAAGAGAAGAGACATATTTTTTAATATGCAACATCCATCTTGCAGTGTTATTAAAGAATTACTGTTCTTAGAGGAGGCTCAGGCAAAACTCTTGTGTAAAGGGAAGCTACTTACCGAGAAGCTCTACAAGGGAATCTTTGGCTGTCTGGCCTCTTTTCCTACCTGGACTGGGAGCCCACCCTGGAGAGGACTGTGATAGTATCAGGGAAGGAGGGTGTCTCGGGTTGTAGCCATTGACTTGAGCGTTCACTAGGTAAAGTGGTGCGATCTAAAAGAAAATTCTGATCCCAGGTTAGAATACCCATGTCGTGGAACTGAAAATAAGATGTTTCCCGGTCACTGTCCCAGGGGAAATAGTGCAGCTGCTTCCCGCCAATCCCATGCAACCCCTGACGGGTGTGTTTTTTATTCTAACAAAGGGAAAGGCAAATATTTGATAGCTTTGTTTGAAACTTTTATTTTGTGTGAAATGATGTTTAGATATTCCCTAATTTTGATTCCAGTGATAATTAAAGGATTACTAAAACACTGGTATTATGTGAGTCACTGAGAATGAAGGTGAAGAGCCATAGAGATTCCTTATTTTCTAAACCTATTTAAACAGCAGCTGCAATTCATACCTAGTTCATTTTGACAAGCATTCCTTGAGTCTTCCCTCTCCCCCAAGCACCTCTGGCCCAGGCAGGCACAGGGCTAGCCATTCTTGATGCCCACTGTGGGTTTTTTTTTTACATCTACACAAAGGTGGGCACAGTAACAATTGCTACGTCCATTCTTGGTGGATTTATGAACCTAAGCCATGAAGCCATGTAGGCTTGGGGCCATAAAATCTTTGTGAATTCAAAGCTTCAAGGTTATTAAATACCAAATATTTCTGTACAATTACCCATTGCAAATTCAGATTTGAAAAACAATACTTGGGTAATCCTTTTTGCTTTCTCAGCTGCTTTTGGCAGAGAATACTTGTATATTCACAGGCCTTGTGCAACATGATGTGTGCTGCTTTGGAAAGTAAGAGCCATAAAATACTGTAAAAGTTATAAATAGGTTCTAAGCTTGTCATATCCAAATTAGTACATATGGATGGTCCTGGATTCTTGGTCTTTACTGCATGGCAAGATCAATATTATTTTATTACTTACAGTAAATTATTGTCCACTTTGTTCAAAATCTTTATCTGACTATTAAAGGCCAGAACAAGTTTTGCATTCATTTGTCTACTTTTTCTTTTCTCCCCTCCTTCCTCTTAAATTAATCATGGAAATCAACTTCAGGCTCACAGGCTTTAAAAGAATTTTTTAAAAAGAGAGTAATAATATTTCATGAAGATTGAGAAATACTTTTCTGGCTTATTGAGGCTCCTACTCCAAAGATATTATTGCTTTGGACAATAAGCTACCTGAGAGCAGAGTGACACTCATGTCACTGGATCTCCTGCTGGTCATTTAAACCCTTTGTAGGGTTCTACATACAGTTAGCATAAAGAAATATTTACTGGAAAGGCTTGATGGGACAAAACATGTTCTTGATTAAAACTATCTGCAGAATGTTTAGGCTGGGCACTTTTTTTGTTTTAAATAAAAATATGGTTTCAGTAAAGTCTTTTGGTTGTTTGAAAATGTTTTTTCTTTTTTTTTTTCAGTTATCTGTGAGAATATTCTGATGTAAAACCAACAGGTTTTTTTCTTTTCTTTTTTTGCCTTTTGAGAAGTCCCATCATTAGCTATATTTCTGTTTCTCTGGGTGGGTGGGTAATTCTCTCTTAGTAACAGATAACAAATGTGCGTAATAGGTTATGCTGCTATTTCCGTGTGCAGGAGAATTGCCCGCCAGAAACCTAGTCAGTTCAGCTCAGACCCACCTGTGGGGGACTTCTATTTGCACTACATTAAACCACAGCTAAACTGGTAGGTAAAACGAAATGGAAATTGGTAATTGTTATTCAGTCCTTACAGTCATAATGCCTCTCTTTGAAAATGCAAAAAACCAGAAAGCAGAGTGGCGTTATTTGGCAGAGAAGGCAAGGGCAAATATCAAAGCTCAGGGGGACAAAAAAGGTTCACTGCCAACTTTAACCTGCCAACAGTTTCATCCTGCTGGTGTGGAAGTGGCTTTAAGTGTTCGCACACTTTAAATTCTATTATGTAAATCTTAAAGGCAAGGAAGAGAATGCAAACATTTTAAACCCACTGTGTGCTTCTTCACATTTTAAACTCAGCATATGCTTTGGTTTTAAGTCTTTAAACAGTGAGCCTGTGAGCTGCCAAGTTATTTTTAGGGAACTGATGATATTCTCCACATGTATTGAATGACCTCTCTCTTGATGACAGATTCGTTCTAATGATGTTGCTTGTGTGCTGAGCAGAGGGCACAGGGTGGGAGAAATAGCCTTGGATCCCAAGACCTGAGGCCTAGGGCCTAGTCCAGGTGGTCATTAACCAACTCTAAGACCTTGTTTGGTTTTACTCTGTTAAAAAGTACAAGTGTGGTTAGCAGAAGCCCTGACGGTAGTCCGGAGCAGACACATCTTAGAATAGAGGATGCTAGTCCGACCCTTTATTTATAAATGTCTATAGAGGGTCACTTCGGACTTAATAGACAGCTTTATGTTAATACTGGAGTGTTATTTATTCACTTTTTAATTTAAGCTGCTTGAGATCATTTTTTAAGATTGATATTTTCTCTGATAACAAAGGAAAGGCATATTCATGATAGAAAATTATGAAAAAGCCTAAAAATATACAAAGAAGTAAATAAAAATCATCCACAATTCTAATCCTCAAAATAAATGTTGCCATTTTAGCATATCTAATTCCAGGCTTTTCTTGTATATAAATATACGCAGATAGTGTATAAACATAAGTCACGTTCCACATTCTGTTTTATCATCATCCTTTTTTTCACCTACTACCATTTGTTAAATGTAGATATAACTTAGATATACTCAATTGCACAAATTTAAATGTACCGGATTTTTTTTTTTTAATTGTTGGGGATTCATTGAGGGTACAAAGAACTAGGTTACATTGATTACATTTGTTAGGTAAAGTTCCTCTTATAATTGTGTCCTGCTCCCAAAAGATGTGTCACACACCATGATGCCCCACCCCTCCCTCCTTCCCTCTCTCTGCCTTTCCCTTCCCCTCCCTCCCTTCTTCCCTCTCTCTGGTCTCCCCTTTTCCTACCCCCCACTGGGTACTAGGTCATCAATTGTCTTCATATGAGAATTGAGTACAAAGGATTCTTGCTTCTCCATTCTTGTGATACTTTACTAAGAATAATGCATTCCACTTCCATTCAGGTTAATACAAAGGCTATAAAGTCTCCATCTTTTTTAATGGTTGAATAGTATTCCATGGTATACATATACCACAGCTTATTAATCCATTCCTGGGTTGGGGGCATTTAGGCTGTTTCCACATTTTGGCGATTGTAAATTGAGCTGC
>CAUYQV010185558.1:0-17920 GCA_963574575.1 Galagoides demidoff
GGCGCCTGTGGTCCCAGCTACTTGGGAGGCGGAGGCAGGAGACTCGCTTAAGCCCAGGAGTTGGAGGTTGCTATGAGCTATGATGCCATAGCACTCTACCCAGGGGCATAGCTTGAGGCTCCGTCTCAAAAAAAAAAAAAAGAAAAAAAAAGAAAGAAAATAATTTAGGGGAGAAATCACTGTGCTGTCAGTAGCCTTCTTTGAGCATCTGGGGCAGTTGGGGGACAGGGACCGACAGGTCTGTTGCTGCTGCCGTGGCTGCTGGCAGTGTTCTCAGACACCACCTTATACTAGGTGTATGCTTGTATCATCTGCAGGGGCTCTTAGATTTTACAGACAAAAGGATTTTGTCATGCTTCAAGAAAGCTTTTCTCTGAGAACACCAAGGATGCTCCCATTGAAATTTGCAAGGAGTGGGTGGTGCCTGTGGCTCAAGGAGTAGGGCATCAGCCCTGTATGCCGTGGGTGGCAGGTTCAAACCTGGCCCTGGCCAAAAGTTGCAAAACTGCAAAAAAAAAAAAAAGAAAGAAAGAAATTTGCAAGGAGTGTGCCATTAGGCATGCTTTTTCACTCATAGCTACCTAAGCATAAGGGGGTGATCTGGGAGTTGTGACCAGCTTCCACTACCCGCATAGTATTGTTTGTGGTGGTCGTATAAGTTTCAGACTCCCTGCACTCCACTCAGATTCCTGAAACACTGCTCGGATCAGAACAGCCTGTAGAGTTGCCCTGAAGGGGCAGAGGTGACTATAGCAGACAAAGCATGGTTTGGGGAGTCAGGCATAGCTGTGTTCAAATTGTGGTTGTGCTATTCATCAGCCCTGAGACCTTGCTGAGACCTTGGATAATACATGAATATTTCAACTCTCCATTTCTTGGTTTTCTTTTTTTTTAAGACAGAATCTTTCTTTGTTGCCCTCAGTAGAGTGCTATGGTGTCATAGCTCACAGCAACCTCAAACTCTTGGGCACAAGTGATCCTCTTGCCTCAACCTCCTGCCATAATGCCCAGCTATTTTTAGAGATGGGGTCCCGCTCTAGGTCATGCTGGTTTCAAACTCCTGAGCCCAAGCTGTCTATCCACCTTGGCCTTCCAGAGTGCTAGGATTACAGGCATGAGTCACAGTGCCCAGCCTTAGAATGTCATTTTTTTAAAATGACATTCTTCATTTTTCCAGTCAGCCAACATATATATATTTATTTATTTATTTATTTATTTATTTATTTATTTTCTGATACAGAGTCTCACTATGTCACCCTCAGTAGAGTGCCACAGTATCACAACTCACAGCAACCTCAAACTCTTGGGCTTAAGCAATTCTCTTGCCTCAGCTTCCCAAGTAGCTAGGACTACAGGTGCCTGCCACAACACCCAGCCATTTTTTGGTTGTAGTTGTTTGGCAGGCCCGGGCTGGGTTCAAACCTGCCAGCTGCAATATATATGGCTGGCACCCTAGCCACTGAGCTACAAGCACTGAGCCCAGCCACCATATTTTTTAGTTGCCCACACATGTCAGACTGTCCTCCTGAAGCTTACAGTCTGGTAGCAGTGGCAGACACATCGTCAATGATGAGGATATGAAATAAGAGTATATCCAAAGGCCAGGCACAGTCACTCACACTTGTAATCCTAGCACTTTGGGAGGCCAAGGCAGGAGGCTCACTTGAACCTAGGAGTTTGAGACTAGCCTGGGGCAATACAGTAAGACCCTGTGTCTACAAAAAAAATAGTTTTCAATTAGCCAGGTGTGGTGACATGAACCTGTAGTTCTAGCTACTTGGAAGGGCAGGCAGGAGGATTGCTTGAGGCCAGGAGTTTGAGGTCACAGTGAGTTATGATCGCACCACTACACTCTAACCCAGACAACAGAGTCTCTATGAAACAAAGAGTGTATCTAAACTGGAGTTGGATGGTGATGATGATAATGCAGTAATGTCAGTGTGAATGTCACCTAATGCCACTGTGCATCTGAAAATGGTTAAGATGGTAAATTTCATGTTATGTGTATTTTACCACACTTTTAAAAAATAAAGTAAAATGTGGGGAAAAGAATATATCTAAAGAACCTACCATGGTGCTGCACGTGGTTTAACATGTCCCTACATTCTATTTTTCATAGTATGCTAAGCTATCCTTGCAAGTTACTCAAATTTTACCCTGTTACAAGGGCTTTCTTTTGGCTAAATTTTCTGGTTAGATGCACAGATTGGGGGGAACTGAGGCTTCTCTGTTGTAAAGGTTCTCCCCCATAAGGTTTGGCCCATAAATCCCTGAGCAGACCAGTTTCATTCTTTGTTCATTAGTCTTTAGCTAAAGATTGTTTTCATTATGAAAAGTGAAACAGAATTCTAGAAGCTGCATTAGTTATCCCTTGTAAGGCTGTTGTAGTTTATTTCTTCTAAAGCAACTCCTGAGAAACAGGAAGGCACTCAGAGTTAGAGGTAAGAAGTTGGAGGCTCCTCGGTCTCCATCTGCCGGGGACCTACCTGGCTGTCTGGTGTGCAAAACAGAAAAGGCTGCCTCTGCCTGTTGACTATCCCAGGCATGTTGTCTCAAAAGAGGAGAGACTCTATCTCATCTTCTTCACCAACCACTCCCTTGCTCAGTAGGCCTAGGGCTGAGAAAATCACACTTGCAAGACCCAAGGAAAGAAAGTAGGAAATCGTGGATGTGAACTGAGAAAGTAATTATTGATGGTGAGCACCATGGACGGAGCAGTGATTACTTCAGGAAAGAACCTGGACCTGAATCTGTCCTGAGCTCATCTTCCTTAGTCCCAAGAAGAAATAGTTCACTTTCATTTCACTCTTAAATTTTAGCATATGAGTGAAATATCTGGGTTTAAATTGAAATAAGATACTTCTTTTGTCTTAAATATAATTCAGTAATGGTGCAGATCTTAAGGAGATAGTGTAGCTAAGCAAAAAATGTTTATAAGGGTCTGGTTAGCAAAAGAATGAGGCCGGGGGCAGTGGCTCATGCCTGTAATCCTAGCACTCTGGGAGGCCGAGGCAGGTGGATCTTCTGAGGTCAGGAGTCTGAAAGCAGCCTGAGCAAGGGTGAGATCCCATCTCTACTATAAATAGAAAACTAGCTGGCTATTGTGGCAGGTGTTTGTAGGCTCAGCTATTTGAGAGGCTGAGGTCGGAGGATCATCAGCCTAAGAATTTGAGGCTGCTGTGAGATATGACGCCACAGCACTCTACCCAGAGTGCCAGAGTGAGACTCTTGTCTCCAAAAAACCAAACAAAAAAGAGCAAATACATAAATTTAATATCTTTTAAATAACTGTTCCTATTTATCCTTGGAAACCTCATCTCCAGATTAAGAAGGAACATCTTAGGAAAAGTTGGAGGTAGAATGTGTTCAAAACTCAATTCTACTCCTTAAAACTTGGTGGACTCTGGGGAAGTTATTGAACCTCTTTATTACCTCCGTTTCTTAATCTACAAAAATGGTACCAACAATGTCACAGGATTGTTCCAATGATTAAATGAGATAATGTTTGTAAAGGACTCAACATAGTACCTGGCACATGATAAGCATTCAGTAAGTGGTAGGTTTATACAAGAAGATCACTACGAAGCTTAGAGGGTAATAGTTGGGTAAATCGGTTCAGAGAGGAAGGGGAGACAGCTCTAAAAGCAGAAAAAATATTTTCTTTAATTTGTCTCTGATCCTGCTGTTTCTTCTGGCTTCTGTGTTATCTCTGAATTTACAAATAACATTTATCCTTCAAGATGTACAGGTACTTGAAGGATATCTGTATAAAATGCCACGTTAAATACGCATACCACTTCCTCCATGAAGCCCTCCAGGTTATCTCAGCCAGAAGTGATCACTTTCTTAATTTTTACCTTTTTTGTGGCATTGCTCTCTATATGATATTATAGTTATTTGCATAACTCTGTCATCTGCCTTATGATGCAGTTTCCTGAAGGAACAGGACCTTATCTTTTCTATTTTGAATTCTTCCTAACACTTAGCACTGAGCATTGCATATAGACTTGATTGTGTGACTGAAAGGCCACCAAGACCGAAACTTGCCCATGAGCAAGATGGTGTTCTCCTGAACGGGTTTCAATTGTATTCTTTTCTGTGTGTGTAGGGAGAGCCTAAAGTGTAAGAGTGGATTTATTAACGGTTGGTCTCATTGATACCTGTCCTTGAGAGCTGAGTAACTTGTACCTCATTGCCAAAGTTATCATCAAATGTAATACTCAAGGTGAAGGATGCAGAGTGCTAAGTTGTTTTTTTTTTTTCCTTTCTTTCCTCTTGTTTTTCTTTTGAGAAAAGAGTGAGGGAAAGAACTCATCTTTTTTGTTTTTTAATGCAGGTGGGAGTTATGGGTAACTCCCAAGTATCTGTACAAATGAAAATAATTAACTTTGCTACTCCAGAAAAAAATTTTAATCCCAAAGTCATTTATTTTGGCTTTAGAATAGACTTACATTTGTGTCGGATTTTCCTGCCTAATTACATTTTGCTTAAGCTTATTTTAAAATTGTTTTAAATTCCTTTAGTAGGACAGCCTAGGAAAGTGGGGTGGGAGAGAAATGGGCCCCAGATGGGATCTGAACGAGAACTTCAGTTTTGCTACATCAAGGCCTCCTGAGGCACTGCTTGTAGGAGGGCAAAGTTGGAGTCAGCTTTGTGGAGAATAATTTGGCAAAATATTTTTTAAAGTCTTAAAAATATGCTTACTCTTTGATCCAGTAATTCCACTTCTAGGCATTTGTCCTCAGGAAATAATCAACAGGCATGCAGAAATGTAGGGACAATTATGTTCACCACTACATTTATATCAGCAGAAAAAACAAAACCAACTTAAAACATTGAATAATACAGAACTGATTAAATAAGGTACCCTGTTATCTCTACATGTTGTTAAAATTATAGACTTTAAAAATGTTTACCATTCTACCCTCAATAAATCCCAAACAATAAAAAAAAAAATGTTTACCACATCTAAGTCAAAAAGAGTAAAATAGTATGTACAGTTTGAAATTGCATGTAGACACAGAGATGATAGATAGATGGATGGATGGATGGATTCATTCCTGTCTGGAAAATGTTCATACATTTTTGTATTTTTCAAGTTTTCTCTTAAACATATATTCCTTTGTAATTAGAAAAATCAGCTATAATATAATTTTTTAAAGAATATATGTTTAATGTACCAATGGAAAAAATAAACTTGCTGTTTAATGCTCACAAAGTAGGTAATCTAAATAGGAATAATTTAGAATCGATGTATTTTTTTAAGAATCACATTCATACATGCGAAATCAGCAATACATGAATTAAATATACCATAGTTAAATTGTTTCCCGAGTAAAATAACCACATTCAGCAAAAATCTGCAAAGGTACAATTAGATTGTAGCATGGATGTCCTGTCTTCTGATACCAGCACTGCCGAGTAGACTCGTTTTGAGCTAAGGGAACCAGTTGTGCAGAGCTGCAAAGACCAATAGTTTTTCTGGGAATTACATGCAAAAAAATTGTATTGCCCAAACATTATAAGATACTGGGACATTTTAAATCATTCTTGATTCTGAAAGCAATTCCCAATGAGTTTTTTTTATTACTTCCCATGTCTGTTCATTATCATCATCTCAGAACTCTAAATCCAAAGGTCTAAATAGAGAAAGAGCAAATGTATTGTTCAGAAATGACGAAGAAAGCCATAAACCTCTGATGACCCTAAAAATAACTCCTGGCTCACATGTTAAAGAACTCTCCTTTATATGATCAGCTGCAGGGGAAATTTGTTCTTCACTGTTTACAAGCCTCAGCTCTGTACACAGACGGGGTTATATTTTACTTGCAGTCCCTAAATTCCTAGGATACCATATGGCTTCTCTGAAGGAAAGGGCTTGCCGGTCTGGCTCCCTGTGGTCTAAGGTCAGAGGGAAAAGCCTTTTGTGGATTAACTCAGACGCACTGTGTCCTTGGTATTTGGAACTTCAGTAGTTTTTGATTACTTCTCTAAGTTTGAACATCAACCCAAATAATCTTCATATAATAGAAAAAACCGGATCAATCTAGCTTTTTTTTTTGAGACAGAGTTTCACTATGTTGACCTCGGTAGAGTGCTGTGGTGTCACAGCTCACAGCACCCTCAAATTCTTGGGTTTAAGCGATTCTCTTGCCTCAGTCTCCTGAGAAGCTGGGACTACAGGTGCTTGCAATAACGACCAGCTATCTTTTTGTTGTAGTTGTCATTGTTGTTTAGGGGCCAGGCCAGGGCTTGAACCCGCCAGCCTCGGTGTATGTAGCCGGCATCCTATTCACTGAGCTACATGCCGAGCCCCATCTAACTCTTTTGACTCCAAACTGAATCCCAGTTTATACAGTACCTGAGAACTTGGGCAAGTGAACTTGCTCAATTTGAAAGTGAGAATTTCAGTTTCCTCACTTAGGAGCATGATGCCTTCCCAGCTCACCTCGCAGGGCTGTTCTGTGTCAATCATAAAGCCACAGTTATGGGTCTTTGTATACACTCTGCCTTTTCCTTATTTCTGACAGTTTCCTTATGCTGCCCCACCTCCCCAAGAGCCTGTGAAGACTCTCAGAAGCCTGATCAACATCCGAAAGGACACACTAAGACTGGTCAAGTAAGTTCCCCCAAGGAGGCTGAGGGGCTGGGGCTGGGCTCCAGGACCCTCCTTTGTAGTGGCAGCAGACTCCTCAGAGGACTGGCCCAGAGTGTTCTGCCAGCCTCAGAATGCACCTCCCCAGGCTCACATGTGAGTTCCAGGAGCTGCTCGTCTGCTGAGATGATCAGGCCCTTCATACCCATGTTCAGAGCCCCATGCAAGTAGTCTATGAAGACCTTTCATTTGTCTGGAAGTGATCATTGTCATCCTTATTTTATGAATGTTTTTAAAAAGAAAGAAAAATTATTGAGAAAAAAGGAATTTTGTGGATATCCCAACAAGCCAATGTAAGAATGGGAAACTTGAACTTGAAGTAATGAAATCCATAGTTTATTGCTTATGTTTACTTTTTATTCCTAATCTCAGGCCTTTCCTCTACAGAACTCAGTGCTCTGGTTGGTTGTTTGTAATCCTCCTCATCAATACTGTCGTCAACATTTGCCTTCTTTGTGCTATCCCCTCGCTAGAGTAATTTTTAGTTCCTCCCAGGATGGACTTGGTAAGGTAAATCAGAGGTCCTGAATTCTTCTGAATGGGCAAGAAGGATGACTCAGAGACCAATTCATGCTTATATAGTTCAGCCTTATTAACATTAGGAAGTTTATTAGGACTATAAAAGCTTTATTGAGATGTAATTTATATACCATACAACCTACCCATTTAAAGTGTACAATTCAGTGGTTTCAGTGTACGCACAGAGTCACAGGTCATTATCACTATCAACCCTTAGAACATCTCCATCACCCCAAAGAGAAATCCATACCCATCAAGTGGTCACTCCTCATTTCTCCCCAAGTCCCGCCCTCAGCCCTAAGTAACCACTAACCTATTTCTGTCTTTTTCTTAATTCTTAACATGTTATTTGTCCCTGTATCTGCTACTAGTTCCCCAGCTATACTTCTCTTCACCCCTGGAGTCAACACTGGGGAGGAGCCAAGGAAATACTTGTCTACTATAGAACTGTCTGTCACTCTTCCCCCAGGAGGGTCCCCATAGGAGCAGAGGAGACTGAGCCTAGGAGGGGTCAGAGCCTGGCCGTTGTCAGCCACTCCATTAACATGGCCTCTCTTGTCACATAAGGGGTGTTCACACATATATTAGAGATGGTTCGAGGTCCTGAGCTGTGGCGGTCTCGGCCCCTGCCTTGGCAGCCCAGCTCCAGCTTCTAGGCCATGATATCCTAGAAGAACCAGATGTGGAAGCAGAAAACCACTTATCCAGGGATAACCACTCAAAGAGCCTCTGGGTCTCTGAGCTTCAGGTTTTACATCCACAAATGAGTGATGCCCAAGATTACCATTCATGGTGGTCGTCCAAGTTAAATGAGCTAACATCCATAGATGTTTAGGTGAAGGGCATTTTTTCTCTGAGACAGTCTCAAGCTCTCACCCTGGGTGGAGTACTATGGGTGTCATAGCTCACAGCAACCTCCAACTTTTAGGCTCAAGCAATCTTCTTGCCTCAGTTTTTCTATTTTTAGTGGGGTCTTGGTTTTGTGCAGGCTGGTCTTGAACTCGTGAGCTCAAGCAATCCACCTGCCTCTACCTCCCAGAGTGCTGGGATTATAGGCATGAACCACCACGCCTGGCCTTTTTTTTTTTTTAACTTTTTGGGATTTATTGAGGGTACAAAGAATTAGGTTACACTAATTGCATTTGTTAGAAAATAAGGAACACTTCACGAGTTTGCTTGTCATCCTTGGGCAGGAGTCATGCTAATCTTCTCTGTATCATTCCAGTTTCTTAGTATATGTATTCCCAAAGCAAGCATTATTTTGCTTTTCTGAGATTATGAGAATAAATTCTGATTCTCAGATTTCCAGGTAAAGATGGAAGATTGAGCATCTACTTTTTTGCTTTTACTCATAACCCTACTAAAAATAAAAGCATTTTGAAAAGCATAAATACACAAGAATTGAGAGAATGGGAGAGGAGCAATAGCAGCAAAATTCTAGAAGCTAGAAACATGTGGTGACCCAGGAAATCAGCATCCTGAAGGAGCAGAAGGGAAAGCCGAAAACCGCTCAGCTTATACTGCGATGTCCTCAAAGACTCAGAAATTGGCTCTGGAAGTCAAGATGGGAGATTAAGAGGAAGAGGACTGCTGGAAAGTCTTCCCAGGAGGTAGTCAGATCCCTACACTTGCACAGCACAGCCTGAACCGTCCTTCCCACGCTCTGGCAAATGTCATAAGAGAAGAGAAACTCTAGACTTGGGAGCGCAGCTGAGGCCAGACTCAGTACCAAAAGCAGGGAGGGAATGAGTTCTGGCACACTGGATGCTGAACCAAGAGTTCTAATCAGCAGCTTTAAATTTCTCAAATATGAGCAGACAAAGATTCTCAGATGTGTAAAGAATGTGTATAATAAAAAAGACAGTGGCAAAATAAACCAACAGAAAAAAAAATACTAATGGGGCATTAAAAACTATGCAGGAAGAAGAAAACTTCATTAATGACCTCAGAGACATCAGAGAAGATAGTAACTTATTTCATGGACATAGTGACACAAAGCATATAGGAAACAAAAATAATTGCTCTTAGAAATTAAAAACCTAGGCCCGGCGTGGTGGCTCACGCCTGTAATCCTAGAACTCTGAGAGGCTGAGGCAGGTGGATTGCTTGAGCTCACAGGTTCAAGACCAGCCTGAGCAAGAGGAAAACAGTGAGACCCATCTCTACTAAAATTAGAAAACTGAGACAATGGGCGGTGCCTGTGGCTCAGAGGAGTAGGGCGCCAGCCCCATATGCTAGACGTGGTGGGTTCAAACCCAGCCCCAGTCAAAAACTGCAAAAAAAAAAGAAAGAAAGAAAAGAAAAAAGAAAATCTGAGGGAAGAGGATCGTGTGAGCCCAAGAGTTGAAGGTTGCTATGAGCTATGATGCCATGACCCTCTACCCCAAGGGACAGCTTGAGACTCTGTCGCCCCCTAGAAAAACTTTAAAACCTAGTAGCAGAGATGAAAAATATCCTACTATCCTATTCAATAGGCTAGTAGGAAGAAAAGTTGAAATATTCTAGAAAGTGGAGCAAGAAGGTAGAGAGATGAAAAATATGTAGAAGAGGACAGATACAAATCATAGTACACCTGGGGAAGGGCTTACATCCCACTAGTGGTCTAAAGAGAACAGACAGTGTGAAAGGAAGGAGACCATCAAGAACATGCATAATTTAGGGAAATTTCTCAGAACCAGAGGACACAAGTTCTTAAGTGGAAAGGGCCACCAAGTGCCCTGCACAGTGAATGATCAAGAGCAGCTTCCATAAGCTTTCAAAGGAAGAAGGAGTCAGAACAGAGTCAGATTCCATAAGTTTTCAAAGGAAGGAGTCAGAAGAGAGTCAGACTTCTCAGAGAACAGCACTGGGAGCTAAAGGATAAGGCATGGGGAGGTGTTCAAATGTCTCTTAGAAAGTATTTACAACCTCAAATTCTTTTTTTTTTTTCTTTTTGGAGACAGAGTCTCACTATGTCGCTCTTGGTAGAGTGCCTGGTGTCACAGCTCACAGCAGCCTCCAACTTTTGGTCTCAAGTGATTCTCTTGCCCCGCCTCCCAAGCAGCTGGGACTACAGGCACCCGCCACAGTGCCTGGCTATTTTTTGTTGCAGTTGTCATTGTTGTTTAGTTGGCCCTAGCCAGGTTCAAACCCGCCAGCCTTGCTGTATACAGCTGGTGCCATAACCACTGTGCTGTAGGCACTGAGCCATAACCTCAAATTCTTTGCTCAGTGAAACCTCTGATGATCTATGGATATAGAATAAAAGCTCTCAGAAAGTTTATCCCCTCAACACACCCATTTTCAGGATGCTAGTGAAGGATGTGCTTCACCAACAGGAAAGAATAACCCAGGAAAGAGGAAGACGTGAGATGCAGGGACATGAGCTCTACAGGACAGAGGCAGAGGGGAGAGAGGTTCCAGAATGGTGGCTGTGTTCTAGGTCCAGAGGGTCCAGATGAGAGCAGGTTGAAGGGCTCTGGGAAGGACCTCCTCGAGCAGGTGAAAGGATAGAGCACCTGGTGCATCTGGACATCTTAAGAGATTAGACAGAGAGTTTTGTCGGGATGTGGGACAAGATGAGCACTAACTCTAGGTATAAGTTACACAGGAGATAAAAAATAGTCACAGGTTACTCTGTGGCTGAAGTGTTAATAATGTTTATATAATCACAGCAATACAGACACCACTCTACCAAACTAATAAAATTGTGATATAACTACACTGTGGGAATAGAAGAGTTCTTATGTAAGGCAGAGTGAGAAAAGAGAGAGAAAGGAATCTTCATTTTCACAATAGGAAATCAATAAGTAAAACTGAATGTGGGTAAAGGCCAAAATGATCAGCCAAGAGAAGTTTGCTTTGGAGAGGAAGAGAGGGAAGCAGTAAGGCCCTCTGTTTTGTTCAACAAGCCCTGTGGAAACTATTTAAAGTATGTGATTAATAACTTTGATGAAAATAAAAACTAAAAAAAGAAAAGTGGCAAATTCACAAGGATGTTAACTGTAGCGCTGTGAAATATCAGAGATAACCTACATGCCCATAATATTGGTAATAAAGTGCTCTACAGTTATTCAACGAAGGCGTACACCTGTTTAGGAACATGTAGATACCACCATATATTACTAAGTTTAAAAAAATAAAAGGTAGATAGGCCAGACGTGGTGGATCACACCTATAATCCCAGCACTTGGGAGGCTGAGGGGAACGGTTTGCCTGAGTTCATGAGTTTAAGACCAGCCTGAGCCAGAGCAAGACCCCGCCTCTAAAAATAGCCAGGTTGGCTCAGGACCTGTAGCTCAAACAGCTAAGGCTCCAGCCACATACACCAGAGCTGGCGGGTTCGAATCCAGCCCCAGCCTGCCAAACAATGATAACTACAACCAAAAAATAGCCGGGCATTGTGGCAGGCACCTGTAGTCCCACCTACTTGGAAGGCTGAGGCAAGAGAATTGCCTAAGCCCAGGAGTTGGAGGTTGCTGTAAGCTATGATGCCATGGCACTCTACCCAGGGTGACAGCTTGAGGCTCTGTCTCAAAAAAATAAAAAAATAGCTGGGCATTGTGGCGGGCACCTGTCGTCCCAGCTACTTCAGAGGCTGAGACAATATTGCTTGAGCCCAAGAGTTTGAGGTTGCTGTGAGCTATGATGGATGACACTCTACTGAGAGTGATAAAATGAGACTTGTCTAAAAAAAAAAAAAAAGATTTTAAAATATTGATATGCTGCCCCCAAGATGCTGAGTCTTCTATGGTTTCTAGATGTGCTGAGGAAGTGAAGAGCCCTGGAGAAGAAGCCAGCAAAGCCAAAGTCTACTACAATGTTGAGTTCACTTTTGACACAGATGCTCGGGTAGCCATCACCATCTATTATCAGGCCACCGAAGAGTTCCAGAATGGTATTGCCAGGTAAGGACAAGAGACCAAGCAAGCCACTTCCTTCCTAGGCCTATTAGAGTTCATGTCTTTTTTTTTTGAAACAGTCTTATTCTGTCACCCTTGATAGAGTGCCATGTCATCATAGCTCACAGCAACCTCCAAATCTTGGGCTCAGGTAATCCTCTTGCCTCAGCCTCCTGAGTAGCTGGGACTAGAGCAGCCCACCACAATGCCCAGCTATTTTTAGAGACTGGGTCTTGTTCTAACTCAGGCTGGCTGGAACTCCTGAGCTCAGGTGATCCACCCACCTCGGCCTCCCAGAATCCTGGGATTACAGGTGTGAGCCACTGTGCCTAGCCTAGAGCCTAGGTATTATATGCTTACCTAAGGAGAAAAACATTCTTTTGCTACAACTGGGTAAGAGCTGGTTCCTGAATTTAGATTTTCATTTACTAAACCCTGCTTTTTGTTTTTGTTTTTTTTTTTTTTTTTTGCAATTTTTGGCCGGGGCTGGGTTTGAACCCACCACCTCCAGTATATGGGACTGGTGCCCCACTCCTTGAGCCACAGATGCTGCCACTAAACCCTGCTTTTTCACCTTTTCATTTCAAATGGTACCATCTTGGAATAGTGGCCAATGGCAAGATAGCTCTTCAGGTCCAAAGATGCTGTTAAATCATTAAGCTACCTTTCTGTGGATATGTGGGTTGAACAAGTAAGTTTATTTATTTTTTTTTTTTTTGGAGACAGAGCCTCAAGCTATCCCCCTGGGTAGAGTGCCATGGCTTCACAGCTCATAGCAACCTCCAACTCCTGGGCTCAAGCGAGTCTCCTGCCTTCGCCTCCCAAGTAGCTGGGATCACAGGCGCCCGCCACAACACCCAGCCATTTTTTGGTTGCAGCCATCATTGTTGTTTGGCGGGCCCGGGCTGGGGATTCGAACCTGTCACCTTAGGTGTACGTGGCTGGCGCCTTAGCCATTAGAGCCACAGGCGCCGAGCCGAACAAGTAAGTTTAATAACATTACCGGCTCGGTGCCTGTGGCTTAAGTGGCTAAGGCGCCAGCCACATACACCTAAGGTGGCGGGTTTGAATCCAGCCAGGGCCCGCCAAACAACAATGATGGCAGCAACCAAAAAATGGCCGGGCGTTGTGGTGGGCGCCTGTGGTCCCAGCTACTTGGGAGGCGGAGGCAAGAGACTTGCTTGAGCCCAGGAGTTGGAGGTTGCTGTGAGCTGTGATGCCACGGCACTCTAGCCAGGGCGACAGCTTGAGGCTCTGTCTCAAAATAAATAAATAAATAAATAAAATAACATTACCAAGCCAGAGTAAAGGAAACAGATTACAAAGGAAGCCTTTCTCCCCAGTGTTGGAGCTGCTGGTTGACAACTGAGAACAGGCCTGAGACAGAGGCAGTTGTCACATCTGTCTGGGCTAGGTATTCACTTTTGCTTTGCCTCCCACTTGTATGACAGCTACATTCCAAAAGACAACAGCCTTCAGTCGGAGACTGTGCACTACAAGCGAGGCGTGTGCCAGCAGTTCTGCCTGCCCTCCCACACCGTGGACCCCTCAGAATGGGCAGAGGAGGAGGTGAGCTGCCTGGTGAGGGGTCCTCACATAGACTCGGGAGGGCCTGGGAGCTGCTCAGGACCCCAGCAGGCAGCAAAAAGGGCTGCTCAGATGCCTGATGGCCAGGCTTACCCTTTAGCCTGTTGACTTCATCAGGTGCTTAGCAGTTTTGCTTATTTCACATCAAGGATATACCTAATTTTGTTAAGTTTTCTATCCTAAACTAATTAGGCAAGGATACTTTGAGAAAGCCATGCTCAGAGAAAAAAACTTGAAAGCCAGAGGACTTTACCTGTGAGATTTTTAAAAACTGATGGCCTTCAGTTAAACAGAAGTGGGTAGTTACACAGGAGCAGAGATAAGATTAATGCTGCTTCTTGACTTTCCTTCCCTTTCACAGGAACTGCACCATCTAAATGTGTTAAATTCTCTTTTTTTCCTTTTCTTCCCTTCAGCTTGTCTTTGATCTGGACCGAGAGGTCTACCCTCTGGTGGTACATGCTGTGGTGGATGAAGGAGATGGTAGGGTGACTTTGGTCTTCTCTTGCTGTGCACCTTGCCTTTGTGTGGCATAGCCCTGGCAGCAGCCATGGCCTGAGAACAGCACTTCTCTCCTGTGGGTCTCGGTCAGGCGGTCTCTGCATGCTCTCACACCTGTGACCTCAAGCTCCTTGGGTTGCTGTAAAGAGTGTGGGTTATGGCTCGGCGCAATCGGCTAAGGCGCCAGCCACATACACCTAAGGTGGTGGGTTCGAATCCCCAGCCTGGGCCCGCCAAACAACGATGGCTGCAACCAAAAAATGGCCGGGCGTTGTGGTGGGCGCTTGTGGTCCCAGCTACTTGGGAGGCAGAGGCAGGAGACTCGCTTGAACCCAGGAGTTGGAGATTGCTATGAGCTGTGAAGCCATGGCACTCTACCCAGGGGGATAGCTTGAGGCTCTGTCTCAAAAAAAAAAAAAAAAGAGTGTGGGTTATATAACACGCCCTTTCTGGGGTCAGCCTGGCACATTTGGTTTGCCAAATTGCAGAGAATAGGGGAAGGTAGTGGGCACGGAGGTGTGTTGTTTGTCCTTCTTCACCTGTGTATCTTTGTTTCTTTTAGAATATTTTGGCCATTGCCATGTCCTGCTGGGTACTTTTGAAAAGGTAAGTAATTTTAGAGGGCCTCACTTTAGTATGCTTAGTTCTTTCCTTCATGGGAGGACACCCTCAGCAGAATGGGTCTGGCTCCGGAGACTAGGTGGCGTTGTGTGTCACCGTCACACTGGGGGCTATGCTTGGTCTCCTCTTCTGGAAATGAAAGCATTAAATGGGATTCTTGACAGCTGTAAGAATTAGAACTCTTTAGTTCCACTTTGTGTATGTCCAAAAACATGTATGCAGGAGTCTCCTTGTCCTTTGGGGTGTGTTCCAAGACCCCAGTGGAAAGTATGGAGCTCTCTGGAGACTATGGTTTTTCCTAAACTGCACATGTGTCTGTGATAAAGTTTAACTTATAAATTAGGCACAGTATGAGATAACAATAATGATAAACCAGAATAATAATTATAAGGATATACTATGATAAAAGTCATGTGAATATAGTCTCTCTGTTTTAAAATTGTATGTATGTAATATTTTCAGACTTGTGGTTAGCCATGGGGAACTGAAACTGTGGAAAGCCAAACTGCAGATAAGGGGGAGACTGCTGTGATTGAGAGAAGGATATCTGGTACTTTCTTACCCTCCCTTCCTTGTCATAGCTATCGTATTTTCATTCTAGCACACAGATGGAACTTTCTGTGTCAAGCCCCTCAAACAGAAACAAGTAGTAAGTATTTCAGGACCGCGAACTATTAGTCTGTTAGTATCCCTTCCCTCCTTCCCTTCTTCCCTCCTCCCTTCTTTCCTTCCTTTTCTTCCCTTCTTCCCTCCTTTCCCTCCCTTCCTCCTTCCTCCCTTCCTTCTCTCCTTTCTTCCTTCCCTCCCTTCCCTCTCTCCTTTCCTTCCCCTTTCCCTTTCTGCCCCTCTCTCCTCTTGCTCTCTATCTCTTCTCAATTCTTTTTCTTTTTTAACTCTTTTGCTAAGTCTCTTCTTTTTTTCTTCCACCCCCTTCTTTTTTTTCTTTTCTCTTTCTTTTTCTTTTTTCTTTTTCTTTTCTTTTTTTTTTTTTTTTTTTGAGACAGAGTCTCACTATGTCACCCTCAGTAGAGTGCCCTGGCATCACAGCTCATAGCAACCTCAAATTCTTAGGCTTAAAGCGATTCTCTTGCCTCAGCCTCCCAAGTAGCTAGGACTATAGGCACCCACCACAATGCCCGGCTATTTTTTGGTTGTAGTTGTCATTGTTGTTTAGCAGGCCCAGGCTGGGTTCAAACCCTCCAGCTCCAGTGTATGTGGCTGGCTTCCTAGCTGTTGAGCTACAGGCACTGAGCCCCACCCCCTTCTTTTTTTAATCCAAGAAGGAAAGAAAACAGGGAATGCTTCTAAATGTTAGAAACTACTTGGGTGGCCGGAAAGGAACACTGATTTTTGGTGTCTTGATTATTACAGAATTGTTGACTATTGAGGCAGCCATTATTTGAAAGGACTTGAAAAGTGAAAGGAGAAGATTTAGCTCCTGACATTGGATTTAGGGAGAATTCTTTTTATTTAAAATGCCAGAGTGAGAAATATTTCAAGCAAAAAGATAAAATATTGGGGTCCAATTCAGGGTAATTAGAGACCTTGGCTTAATTTATCACACCATTCCTTTTCTAAAATGATGTGAAAATTCAGATATTCTGGCCATCCTCCCTATTCCAGAATGATCAGCACCTTATGCTAGAAGTCCCAACCCCTACCACCTGCCGGCTGTTTTTATCCACTCTTGCAACAATAGCTGGAGATGTCATGGGAGCGAGGGGAGAGTGGGGCTAGGGCAGTGGCAAGGGAGGGTGTGTGAGGGGCAGGTCTTCTCATGGAGGGTATGGGGCAATTGGTTGGGAGGCAGGGTTGGCTTTTGTTGGGATGCAAAGAAAGGCCCCCCCCCAGATGGGTGATAAATATCTGAATTTCTATATTGTTCATTCTTTTGGGTTAAGAACTCACCCTTCTTTTAATGAGATCAATAGTACTCATTAATTCCTTAATATGAATTAGTTGATAATGTCCTTTCCAATATAATCACTAGGTGAAAACAAGTTTTAAGAGAAGCAGAGGAGGAAACAGATCCTGAGCCCAAGGTACTACCTGGGCAAGCCAGGCCTTGGTGAGTTGCCTCAAGGGGGAAGCCTAGTTCTCCAGGAGGCCTGAATAGGATGGAAAGGCTAGTGCAGCCAGAGGACAGTGTTTTGTCTATTTCTCTGTTGCTAGATTGGCATCAACAACAGACCATCAAACTGGAAAGTGGGATATAAAATCAGAGACAAGCTAGGTCTTAGGGGAAAGGATCACTGGGAACAGAGGTGAGGCAGTGAGAAGTGGGCTCCTAAAAGAAAACAAGGGCAGGGCCGACTTAAGCACTGACCTGGCTCAGGCTAGTTGGAATGGGACTGGGCATTGGCACTTGGGTTTTTAAGGAACAGGGCCAGGCCAGGAGGGGTAATTCTGCCGCCCGTCGGGAATGGAGCAGCTTCCTGGGGCACACACCGTCAGCCTCTCCTTCAGGGTCTTGTTGTCTCCTTTGCATCTGGTCCCCCCACTTTTTTCTTTGCCCATTTCTTCTTTTATTTATTTCTTTTGCATGCCTTTATTTCTGTAATATCTGGACTGAAATTTTATTACCTAGCTAAAGCTTATGTTTTGATACATACTCTTCCATTCTTTTCCTAGTCTGTGCCTTTAACTGTCCATATAGTAAGATGCAGTACAAGTACTATTGTGACGTTTATGAAATTTTATGTTTCTTGTTGTATAAAATGGTGGGTGAATTAAACATTGGACTATATTCCACTCTCAAAGAAAAAAATATAAGTAAATAAAAGCATCCTTTACATATCCAGGGCTTTGATTTTTTTCATTGCAAATCAGTAGTCCTTGGTTACCAAAGAAGTCAGGGTCAGGGGTCCCATTCTGGTCTCTCAGTAGATGCAGCCTGTCCTTGAACTTTTCTCTTTGCTCTTCAGGTAGATGGGGTCAGCTACCTCCTTCAGGAGATCTATGGAATTGAAAACAAGTATAACACACAAGATTCCAAGGCAAGTTGTTGTTTTTTTTAATTTGTTTTTTTTTTTTTTTGAGACGGAGCCTCAAGCTATCCCCCTGGGTAGAGTGCCATGGCATCACAGCTCATAGCAACCTCCAACTCCTGGGCTCAAGCGAGTCTCCTGCCTCCGCCTCCCAAGTAGCTGGGACCACA
>CAUYQV010185560.1:0-14984 GCA_963574575.1 Galagoides demidoff
GCCTGTGGTCTCAGCTACTTGGGAGGCGGAGGCAGGAGACTCGCTTGAGCCCAGGAGTTGGAGGTTGCTATGAGCTGTGATGCCATGGCACTCTACCCAGGGGGATAGCTTGAGGCTCTGTCTCAAAAAAAAAAAAAAAAAGCAATGCCCCCCCCCAAAAAGGCGTTACATTAGGATTCTTTCTCAGGCAACATAAGAAGAAGTCGTGTAAAGTAAGATTCAGTAAGTGAGTAGGAAATGAAGTACTGGCACTATTAACAATTACATAGTATTTTAAGGAATACATTTCAAAGGTCAAACACATTGGGTTCTGATAGTGTGAACTGGCCACAATTCATAAAGACAACATGACTATATTTTGCTATACATAAGGCAAAGCTGATAAGCAAAGTGAAAAAACCTAACATCAGAATCTATAAAATGTCTTGGGGTTCACTTTCATTAGACATAAAATGAAGCAAATCACTCAAATCCCTCTGTATAATCAAATCATCCATAAAAAGGGATGTCTCATTGGTTTATTGTAAGGATCAAAGTGTATATTTTATAAATGTAAAGCTTTGTAAAATGCATAGTATCATGATAAAAGATCATTATGTAAAAGAATGCTGGGAATTCTTTTTAATATTAACAATCACCCTCTAATTAATCTATACATTTGAATTTGTTTGTGGGTACCCAGTTTTAAGGAAAGTACCTGTGAATATGGATCCCATTCCCAGTTATGAAATGCTGCTTCACTGTCATGATATCCACACCAATTAGTGCTATTGCAAGCAAAGTGTAGCTTATTTTGTAGTCTTCAGAAGCCTCAGATCTCCACTGTCCAATGTGGTAGCCACTAGCCACACATAACCATTGAGCACTTGAAATGTGTTGAGTCGTTTAAACTGAGATATGCTAATACATGCTGGATTTCAAATTCAGCATAAAAAATATCAATATTGTTAATTTTTACATTGATTATAGGATAAAATGATACTCAAGGATGAGAAATACTGGGATGAAATTAAGGATTTAAAAAAAAGATTTTGGAAGAGGTCTTATGGAGGGAATGAGAAATGAGACAAAGATGATGAAATTAGGAAGACTGTCCAGAAGATACAGACGAGGCTAGTTTAGTATCCCAAAGTTTTGTTGATCAGTGTTTTCCTTAGATCCTCACAAGTCTCAAACTAAGGTAGAAAACTTATTTTTTCTTTGAAGTAGAAGCTCCTTCTGTTGCCCTGGGTAGAGAACAGGGGCACATTATAGCTCACAGCAACCTTAAACTCTTGGGCTCAAGGTATCCTCTTGCTTCAGCCTCCCAAGTATCTGGGACTACAGGTACCTGCGACAATGTCAGGCTATTTTTTCTATTTTTAGTAGAGATGGGGTCTCACCCTTGCTCAGGCTGGCCTCCAACTCCTGAGCTCAAGCAATCTACCCACCTCGGCCTCCTAGAATACTAGGATTACATGTGTGAGCCCTGCACCTGACCGGTAGAAGACTTCTTGACCTCAAGCCTAATAAGTTAGCTTGAGGGATTAGAAGTTGGGGAGAGGATTGTTCATTAACATAAAAATTAATCAATTTACATTCACTAAATATAAAAATATAAATTGTATAATTACACTTATTACTCCCTAGTCCTGAACTATACAACTTTTCAATGCAAAGAATTATGTATTTTTTATATATATATATATATGTATATATAAAATGCCACATAGAACAATCAGTACTTGACTCAAGGAAAGCACTTCATGAATATTAACGAAAAAGCACTAAAGTTATTTTATCAGCACATTTCCAGAGTCAATGTAAACTTCTGAAAAAGTGTCTTTCTTCTGAGCAAGTCACTTACATACTTAAACTGGCCTCCATTTCACCCCCTAGCTTACCCATATCTCATAACTTTCACTGGACTCCAGGGCCTTATTTCCACCTATCTTCTAAATATCATTATTTAGATGACTGACGGCAACCTAAACTAACAAGTCCCAAACTGACCCCACAATCTTTCTCTAATTAGCTTTTTTGGTACCTGCATATTCCGCTTATGCAATAATTAGCTGCTGTCCTGTATTTCTCGGATAATAAAAGTAACAGCTAACATAAGAACTTTATAAACATCACCCCATTTAATCCTCACAACAATCCTATGTATACTATCACTGTTCTATCACAAATGGAATTTAAGCTTGCTCAAGATCATAAAGCTATCGAGTGGCAGGTGCATACCCTAGCAGTTTGACTCCAAAGGCCATGCTCTTGAACAATTTCCATCCAAGCACACAAAGCAAAATTAGAAACTTTGAAGTCATCCTAGAAATTTTCCTCACTTATCCTGCCATCCAGTCCTAGCCTTCTTACTAATTAAATATTTCCCAAACTAGTCCTCTCCTTTTTGTACTGCCTCTGTTCAGGCCCTCAACCATTCCACCTTTAATTATTACAATAATTACCTAATTGATAGTCTGACTTCAATTTCTACCACTTCTAAAGTTCTTTCTATAACTTAAATTTCATCACGCTGCTACCCTAGTTAAAATTTTTATAAAGCATTCAAACTGTTAACCAGGTTAAGTCCTAACTCCTAACAATCGGATTTTTGCCTACTGTTCTAATCTCATCCCATCATTCCCCAAATGTGCACTAGGTAAGGCAGTCATACTATGTGACTTGTCTCTCTTAATATGGTGGCAACTCACTCCTCCCTTAGCTTATGTGGGTACTTCTCTCTAGGCTGACTTCTCACCATCCTTCCATATCACATCCTCCAGGAAGCCTTTTTTCCCAAGTGCCAGCTTCCCTTCTTTGCTCAACAGATTAGGCATTCCTTCTGCTGTACTCTCACAGCACCTTTTCCTTATTTCTAATCCAAAACTCATCACAGGTTATTCTTTTTGTTAGTCCCCCTCCTCTATCAGAGTTCTTTGAGGACAGGGATTTTATATTACACATCCATAGCATAACATCTGGAATATAACATTTTACTATGAATATACCAAATGACCTTTTTTGAAAAGTGAAGGGCTGATATTAGGCTTCAAGTCACAGCACAAAATATCTGAGAATGTCAAGATAGCCAGTCTTCCATTTTTGCTGAGAGAACAGGTGCACCTAAAAAAAAAAAAAGTAAAGGTTGGAGAACTCACAGACTTTAGGGAAAACACACGAGAAAATTTAAGGAATAAATTGTTTTCATAGAACCAACAGAGATGCTAAATAAACATGCACAGGAAAATCCTCTTAAATCTACTTTAAAATGTCGTTGACAGTTATTTTAGCAATAAAAATCACAAACTTTGTGCACTGCCAAGGTAAAAGGAATTTCAAAGATAATTCGAAAAATTCTGATCAAAGGCCTTTCTTCTCGTTCTTCAAATAAGATCAATTTTTGGAATTCACATTTCCTCAGAATGCAATACAACGTGTCTGTCTTCAGAGTGTGGAAAAGCCCAGAATACTAGCAAAAACCGTGCTTAACTGAAAAGAATTTACTTGCACCCCTTGAATGGTGCCACAACATACCATACTATAAAACACTACAATCACTGAACAGTTACGGTTGTCAGGGGTTAACTTTTCTGCCTGGAAAACAGAATCCTGCACCCAGAAGCATCTGGGGAACCACCTAAAACAAAGGTCAAACGCGACCACTAACGAGCCCTGACCTGCCCAGGAAACGCCGTTCACGTGAGCGCGCCCGCAAGCCCGCTCCGTTCGCTTCCCGCCGGGAGAGGAGGCTACCTAGCTATTGGCGGCGCTCGGGATCGGCTCAGGACGAGTTTAGGGTAGGGGGCCCTCAAGCCTTCGAGCATATGAGAATAAAAACCGGTTAGCCAGTTGACACTACCTTCCTACTCGCGCGAGACAGGCATTTCCCAACCACTTAGCCGCGAGCACCCAGCAACCCACCCAAAACCCAGGCCCGGCCTCACGTGCCCGCCCACTCGCTCCGGCGCGCGCGCGCACCACAGAGCGGACACCAGCGCGCAGCACTTAGTCCCGCCTTGCCCGGGGTAACGTGGGATTGGCGCAGCTCACAACCAATCCTCTGGCGGCGAGCTTGTCTCCGAAGGCTTCCGCAAGCTGCGCGCCGCTGGGGCGGAGCACTGGCCTTCGGGGCGTGACGATACTCCGCCGTAGCCGCCGGGCTGGTCCAGCTCTTTGCCGGCGGCTGAGTCGGGCGGCCGGTAAGTAAGCACAAACACGGAGGGGCTGTACTGCAGCCTTATTCGGCATGGAGATGCTGGCGCACTAGGTTGTTCTGAGGGGACAGACTGGGCTCCGGCTGCCTCCGTGGCGCCCTGTACGCCTGTGGGGGGCAAGTGGCCTCAGAGGCTCGCCCCCCCCCTTCTTTGATGTGCTACAGTCCTAACTGGATGTGCGGCTGGGAGAAGAAAGGGGGCGGGTGGGGGAGGCGCTGAGGCGGCAGAAGCAGTGGCTTTTGCTGAGTTCCACTAGCCGGCAGCTCAGGCTGCTGGGGCAGGCTGCCACCAGGGTGCCATTGCGGGTCGCCGTCTACTCGGGCACCGGCGAGGGCAGAGCCAGAGGCTCTTCATTGTCTGTGAGGCCATTGTTTGTCAGTCCTGAAGCGGTGCGGCACACCTGCCAAGGAAAGCTTTTCTGGGTAAGGTAGGGTCGGTACCACACTGCCTTGGTCTTCCATCTGAGATACACATTTTAGGCCTTTTTCGGACCTTTTCTTTTTTCTATCTTATGGAAAGTGGGAAAAGTATCTTGAGTGGTGGCATGTTTTAGGTATAATTTGTAACAGTTGAAAATAATGTATGATAAATAATGGGTGTTTAGAGTAGAAGAAATATTTATACATGTAATTTTTGCTTTGTCTTAGAGATTTTCACCATTCTTGTTCCATAGATCTTCAGAAGGTAACAAGGACATTACACACTGAAATACTTGGCTGGGTGGGGTTATGAGAAATCCCTCTGTCTTGTGTTAACTCTAATGGAACAAGTTAATATAGTTTTAAATCAGAGCTGTTCCCAATGTAATCTAGCCCCGTTTCTCTCTCCCCGGGATGATAGATATTCTTCAACACAGTTTTATTTTTAGATTTTATTCGATGCAAGTAAACGTCATCATTAAAATAATGTGACTCAGTGAGTAGGGCCCTGGCCCCATATACCGAGGGTGGCGGGTTTGAACCGTGCCCCGGCCAAGCTGCAACAAAAAAAAAATAGCCGGCCGTTGTGGCAGGGTCCTGTAGTCCCAGCTACTCGGGAGGCTCACTCCCATAAGGCCAAGCAAGACCTGGAGCTTGCTGTGAGCTGTGACGATAGGGCACTCTACCGAGGGGAACAAAATGAGACTAGGTCTCTAAAAAAACAAACAAACTGGGAACTATTATCAATTCTTCCTTTAGTGTTCATCTTAAATATAAAAGGTTAATGGAAAAACTTTTTTAAAAAGAAAGAGGCTCAGTGCCTGTAGCTCGGTGAGTACGGTGCCTGGCTACTTGCACCCAGGCTGGCAGGTTCGAGCCCAACCCGGGCCTGCTAATACAACACTGATAACTGCAACCAAAAAATAGCCTGTAGGTGGTGGTGGGCGCCTGTAGTCGCAGCTATACTTTGGAGGCTGAGGCAAGAGAATCACTTAAGCCCAAGAGTTTGAGGTTGCTGTGAGCTGCGATGGCATGGTACTCTACCAAGGCCAGCTGTCTCAAAAAGAAAGAAAGAAAGGAAATTAAAGTTTCAGGGAAGTTACCTAGAGAAATACTCAGAAGACTCATTACTCTAACCCAGATGTATCACAAAATTTTGGATCATTATCCTTTGACAGTGTACATTTTACACATTATGTCAATGGCATGTTCTTCCCAGGGTCAGTATTCAAGAAGTGATCTGAACTCTAACCACTCTGTGGCTACAACATGACTTTTAAGAGTGGCTACTCAACAGACTGGCTGAGTCAGTTCTGCTTTCTTTAAATATTATTCTCTGGCAAGTTTAGCTCCTGGCTTTTCACTTTGTTCTCATGATAGAAGAAAATGTAGGTTTTCTCTTTCAGTTGTAGTTTTCCTGTTCATTATTTCATTTAGTAAACCTAACATGCTAAAAGACAAGTTTAGGAAAGAGATTTAGTTATTTATTTTTTCAAAGAGAATCATAAAAATAAGTCTTGTTTATGTTGCCATAAAGTCAAATGTTGAGGATTCGTTACTGCCTTCATTAGCATCTACAAGTAGCATATTTTGGTGGGTGTACCTGTTCTATATAAGAACAACTGGGAAAAAAATAATCCCTGTAACACTTCTCCATGTCAGAATTAGGGGTATTTGTGTTGCCAGTTATGTCAGTGTTGATACATTTTATTACTTCTCTACAGAGCAAACATGAATGTTGGAGTTGCCCACAGTGAGGTGAATCCAAATACCCGTGTAATGAACAGCCGGGGTATGTGGCTGACATATGCATTGGGAGTTGGCTTGCTTCATATTGTCTTACTCAGCATTCCCTTCTTCAGTGTTCCTGTTGCTTGGACCTTAACAAATATTATACATAATTTGGTAAGAATTTCACCTTATACTAAACACTTAAAAGCTTAACACTTAGTGCTTGTCAAAAGTGAAGGGCAAGAAGGAATGGGGACTTACTGTTCAATGAGTACAAAGTTTTAGTTTTGCAAGATGAAAAAAGTTCCAGACCTGAATGGTAATGGTTGTACAACAGTGTGAAAGTACCTAGTACAACTAAACTGTATGTTTAAAAATGGCCAAGATGGTAAATTTTATGGTACGTGTATGGTTAGGTTTTTATAGTATAAAAAATACTCATGATGACATTAATAGCTTTATTGAAACATGATTCACATTCCTTAAAATTCACCCATTTAAAATGTTTAGTTCAGTGGTTTTTAGTTTATAAGACTTATTTTGAAGAATTCTAGTCTGGGATTAATTTTGGGTTTTTTGTGACACTTTATTTTAATATTGGGTCACTTTTCTAAGTAAGATCTTTTCTCCCCAAAATACTAGGTGATTTTTTTATAAAAATCACAAGAAACTATACTTCAGGCCACTGTGATATACTGATCAATCAGAATACTTGTTTTTTGTTTAACTGAAGTCTACTGAAAATCTTTGGTTTTAATCCTTACTCTTTCTTAAATGTACTGAGTATACTTCTCTATTGCAATATAGAAATTGTGAGCTTAATCACATCTTTGAGTAAGGATCATACACGATTTAGGATCTTAGACTGTGTTAGCTGCTTGTTGACTGTCACTCTCCTGTATTAGCTATATTAGCTCTGCAAAATAGCAGAGGTTTGATTAACTCTACTGACCATTTGTTACAAAACAAAACACAACAATCCTCATAGTAATTTTTTTTATCTTTAATAGCCTATTAAACTAGAATGAAAAGGGGAAAATCTAGTTGAAAATTTTAATTAAATCTAGATTCCCTATCTGAATTTGTTTTAAGATACCATCAAAATTAGGAACTTAGAGCATTAAGACAGAAAAGTGTAGGAGAAACAGATTTTTTTAAATTAGTATTTATTTAATATCTTTTGGAAAATATTTGAAGTTGACTTGAGGATAAGAATGATGTGCTAAGTAGAAATAAGTGAATGTGCATTTAGTACATTTTATGTGATAGACTTTGTAAGGGCAAACACTTTTTATTTTTGTTTTTCCAATAATGACTTCTGAAATATTTGACGTTAAGCATCTCCCTTTTACTAAAAAGCCTCTTTTTCAATCACTTTCTCCTGGATATATTTCTGATCTTTTCTTGTCTTCTTGCAGGGACTTCCTTCTCTTAAATATTGCTGCCCCATGGTTCTTTTCTTCATCCCTTCATATGCTACATATTCTGCCTAGTTTACTTCATCTCATATTTTCAATTGCTGTCTATAGAATAAAGGTACTCACATTTCTATCACCTAATTACCTTGTACCTTAAACCAAACAAGTATAAATGGAACTTATTCCTATCAATCTGTTCCTTTGACTTCATTCCTAATCTTTTCTTTTTTTTGAAACAGAGTCTCACTCTATTTCCCTGCATAGAGTGCCGTTCCATCATAGCTCACAGCAACCTCAAACTCTTGAGCTCAAGGGATACACTTGCCTCAGCCTCCCAGATAGCTGGGAGTACAGGTACCTGCCACAACACCCAGTTAGTTTTTCTATTTTTAGTAGAGACAGGGTCTCACTTTTGCTCAGGCTTGTCTCAAACTCCTGAGCTCCAGCAGTCCTCAGCCTCCCAAAGTGCTAGGATTACAGGTGTGAACTACCACATCCAGCATTCCTAATTTTCTGTAAAGGCCAAACCAGATGGCTGAATATCAGAGGTAAAGTGATTAATATATAAGTTGAACATCACAAATCTGAAAACTACAAATCAGAAATGCTCTAAAATTTGAAATTTTTTGAGCACCAGTATGACACCACAGAAGAAAATTCCACACTTAATGTGACAGGTCATAATCATGTATATTTCATGCACAGAAATTAAAAGTATCACGTAAAATTACTTTCAGGCTATGTGATATCTCATGTACAACTTGAACTGACAAATGGAGGCTATTACAGGTAATAGGTAAATGTACCTCTTCCAACTTACATACAGAGTCAACTTAAGAATAAACCTATAGAACCTATCTTGTTCATAACCTAGGGACTGTCTGTATATGAAACATAAGTGAACTTTACGTTTCGATTTGGGTCTCATCCCCAGTATACCTTATGTTGCATATGCAAATATTCCAAAATCTGAAAAAAATCCAAAAATCTGAAACACTTCCAGTCCAAAGGACTTCAGATAAGGAATACTCAACCCATAATGTATAGTCCATATGGAGAATGTTTTTAGAGTAAAAAAGGGAGCTCCAGTAATAATTACTCCAAGAGAATAGGTGTAAATCAGAACCATTCTATGCACATTAGAATACATATATGGTCATCCTAGTCTTAGGATAACTTCTCCTTTTTCTTTATACTCCTTATCTATTTGGTCAAAGCACCATCCATTCTACTGAATTACTATCAACTTGATTCCCATACCCTTATTTTTTTCCTAAGGTGGATTACTACAATAAATCAAATAGTCTTCTTGATGCTTCTACTCTACCCTCCTCCATTCCAGCTTAGCAACGACATATTTTAAAAATGCATGTCTACTCAAGTCATGCTTTAAGTCTTTCAATGATTACCCATTGCATTTGTTGTAAAATCAAGTTTCTTGTGTAGTATATAAAACTACTTGATAGGCTGGATGTGGTAGCTCATGCTCATCCCAGCGCTGTGGGAGGCTGAGGCAGGTGGATCGCCTGAGCTCAGCCCAGTTCGAGACCAGTGGAAGACCAGCATGAGGCAGAGTGAGCCAGAGTGAGACCCCGTCTCTAAAAAAAAAGCTGGACATTGTGGCTAGCATCTGTAATCCCAGCTACATGGGGTGTAAGAGAATCACTACAGGAGGAAGTTAAAAAAAAATAATTAAAACTAGTTGATAAAAGTGCAGGTTCCACCTCATCTCACCCATCTCTAAACACAGGCTGTGCTCTAGCAATAAAATCATTTTGCTCTGGCTTGGCGCTGATAGCACAGTGGTTAGGGCACCAACCACACACACTAAAGTTGGCAGGTTCAAACCCAGCTTGGGCCAGCTAAAACAATGACAACTGCAACAAAAAATAGCCAGGCATTGTGGTGGGCATCTGTAGTCCCAGCTACTTGGGAGGCTGAGGCAAGAGAATCGTTTAAGCCCAAGAGTTGGAAGTTGCTGTGAGCTGTGATGGCACAGCACTCTACCGAGGGTGGACATAATGAGACACTGTCTCAAAAAAGAAAAGTCATTTTGCTGTCGTCTTTCTACTTTGGCTTAAGTTTTTCTAGTATGTTATCATCCTCCCCTCCTTTCTGCTCTGCCGATTCCTGCTTGCCCAGCAAAACTACTTAGGTATCACCTTCTTTGGGAATCTATACAACTCAACATGCTGCATTCTTTTACCATGTGTTTATTATAGTTTTCTAATTAGCAGTTAATCTTTTTATTTTTTAATTTCTATATCTCTAAAACCCTGCTAAGAAGTGTTCTGAATAAATTAGTCTTTTCCCTTCTCCAGTGGCTCACGGAGAAGCTATCCCCTGTACTGCACACCCCTCTCCCCCATTTTCGAGTTGGTCAACCAAGACTGAGGTGCAGTATATGACCATGAACAAATGATTGGTAATTGACTCGATGTAGGAAAGCAAGCTTCTGATTTATTCATTATTAATATCTGATTTATTCATTTAGCTCACCACACTAAAAGCCTAATTAACCAGCCATAGATGTAGCAATTACATGACTCCAAATTTAAGTTTCCTTTGAAGATAGCCTATATTAAAGCAATTAAAAATATAAAATACATACTGAATGCTTCTAAACGTGGGAAAACAGACTAATTGTTTACACCTGGTAGAAAAATATACCATATTTGTCTTTCTGAGCTATACATTAGAAACCTACAGTGATTTTTGTATTCTTTGCTACATTTCCTCCTTAGAGGTACTAATGCTTCACGAGATTCTTATCCTAGGTTTAAAAATGAATGAGAATGCTCTTCATTTTGATTCAGCAAATATTTATTAAGAACTATCATGAGTTACATACTGCCTTTTAAAAAATTCTTTGAATGTGGGAATAATCACTACATCACTTTTTTATATAATGACTACTAAAATAATATTGGGGTAAAAGATAATGCAATCAAGTAAGATTTTATTGTTTTCCACTGAAAAGGATATATTGATTGAATATTATAATCTAAACACTAGTAAGTGCATGTCATTTGAAGGGAATAGATTCTAACATGGTCTAAAATAAAGGTTCTTAACTTTGGGGGGGGGTCATATACTCCTGAGCATTTGAAAACATACTTTCTGTTTCATAATTCCCTTTAAGCCCTATGTGGAAATGGTTTCCTGGTGTTTACAGAATAAACACTTCTTGGTTTAATGTCATCTTCTGACGTACCTCATTGGTTACTGTGTACCAGCCCTTGTTCCTGAGGTATTTAGGGGAATGGGGAAAACAAAAACACTATGCAAACAACTCTAACATCATATATTGTACTATAAGAGTCTTCTCAATAAAATTCTGTGACCACCATATGAGCAGGAGGCTAATTAATACTAATGAAGAGGGTTTCACTAAGGAATTGTCATTTGAGCTGAACCTTCAAGAATGAGGTTATTGACCAAGTAGCACCAAGGCTTTTGCCCCAGCAACAAGGAACCTTGTCTCTTTGTACTGCAGAGTACTCGGTACATTTGATATAAATTTCTGCCCTACCTTCTAATTGTTTAATATATTTTTTTGCTTCCTACCATCTCTTAGAGCAGTGTATTAAAGGACCCTAATGCCATGACCCTTTAATATAGTTCCTCACGTTGGGACCCCCAACCATAAAATTATTTTTGTTGCTACTTCATAACTGTAATTTTGCTACTGTTATGAATTGTAATGTAAATATCTGATATGCAGGATTTTTTTTTATTTTCATTGTTACAAAAGGGTGACAACCCACAGGTTGAGAACTGCTGTCTTAGAGGATTGAATTTTTTTCAAGGGTAGGTACATCTATTGTTCAGTTTTATATGTGTATACATATCCTGTGTCCTATACATATCATCCACAGATTAAATGTTTAGTGATTTAAGTACAACTGAACATAAGTCCTTTCCTCCATAGTTTAGTTGTTATTGCAGCTAGATAACTTTTGAGTTGCCTATCAAAATAACTAGAAGTGGACTAAGCTTTGAAAGGAAAGTGTCTCTTCACTAAGTGTAATGTAAAATTTCAAATCATGAATTACTCTTTTTTCAATATACAGTATCTATTAAAAGTTGAGGTAGAGGGCGGCACCTGTGGCTCAAGGAGTAGGGCACTGGCCTCATATGCTGGAGGTGGTGGGTTCAAACCCAGCCCCAGCTAAAATCTGCAAAAACAAAAGTTGAGGTAGAAAAAACTATTTATGATAATATTTAGGCTTTCTGCTGTGCCTCAAACAATGATCCTGAATGAAATACTACCTATCAATCTAAATGGGCATCATAATCTCCAAGAAATCAAATCTAGTATATACATATTATTTTTCATAACCTAACCACAAAATTAGGAGTTTATACATACCATCTAAACAGTAGCTTTTAGTGATATTTTTACTTTGATTTTTGAAAACTGACTTCACAACAAACACTATTGTGGGATGTGGGTGTGACAGTGTATGACACACCTTTTGGGGACAGGACACAATAATAAGAGGGACTTTACCTAACAAATGCAATCAGTGTAAACTGGTTCTTGATAACCTCAATCTCCAACAATTAAAAAAAAAAACACTTGTGGAACAACAGTGATTTTAAAAGTGAATTGAGTGAGTCACATATTCTACCTATTAACATCAAATCATTTTTGTTGCTTTGGAAAAGAACTATTCAGGTAAAGGCAGTCCCAATATTAAAAATTTCAAAAGTATTTTCTCAAACAGGTTTTATTTTATTATTACCAGTTTATATTACTTTATCATTTTATAAGTATTATCTGATTACTCTGAAGAAAAATTTTCTACACACTGGCGGAAAAGATAATCCTGTTTCTTAATAGGACAGGTGTTACAAAATCTAAATGTAATGATGTAAAGTTACCCTGATGATAACTTTTTATTTTCAATTTAATGAAAAGATATGAAAACAGGTTACTTTTGTTTGACCTCTACTTATTTTCATCACATATGCCCTACAAAGCTTTATTTTACCATAAAGAAACTGGCAACAGCCTTTCACTGTTATATGCAGATCTCTATGAAAGTTTTGAGACAGACTGTGTTATGGTCTCTATTAGTTTAATTTCTAAGAAACAGCCCACAGTGTCCTTTCTGATTGACCTGTGCAAGTTTAAACTTGCTTGGCTTATTGGTATTGCTGGGAGAGCCTCATTTGTTTCCATCCATGCAGACTACAGTTCTTGTTTTCTGTGTATCTCAAAACTTTTGTAATGACTCTCATGAAACTTAACATTGATTGCCATGTGAGTTATATTTAATTCACACTAGCTTTGAGTCCCAGGCCTCATGAAGCATACAGAACGAGTGGATAAGCAGGAAGGTACATAGCATGCTTGTGCACTATGAGCTCTTTGATTTTGCTGTTAGTCAGCATGTCTCCTCAACTCCTGTCACTCAGCTCTGCCTGCCCAAGCATGCCACCCGAATGTATTCTTCGATTTATTGTGACTTGTGATCTGCATTTCTTTCTAAATGTTTGCTGGGTGGCTCTTTGAACAAAATTGATAGGACAGTATGTACTGACATGACATTGTTGCACATATTTAGGGGGTATGATTAAGAGGTCATCATCCAGGACCAAGGTCCACTCCCATGTTGTAGAATGACAAAAGACTCCATTGTCAGAAACTAATTGAAGAAGGATGTCATGAATCACAACTTATGTAACATACAGTATAAAAATTGATTCTAGTAACTCACAGAAAACAGTAAGAAATAACAAATTTTTCATTAAATTAGGAAAGATTATTTTCTTTTTTCTTTTTGCAGTTTTTGGCCAGGGCTGGATTTGAACCCGCCACCTCCAGCATATGGGGCTGGCACCTGACTCCTTGAGCCACAGGCGCCGCCCAGGAAGGATTATTTTTGAAGTTTTTATTTTTGTATAGAATTCTGTGGCCCCAAAGAAAAAATTTTTCTAGTGTGGCAGTCAATGTGTCAAAACTTGTGCTATTAAGTTAGCAGCTCAAGACAGTCACAGACAGCCTGAAACTACATTAATGTTTAATAACAAAGACCAATTTTGTCTTTCATATTGTTTATAAACTCCCTTGTTTGTTTTCCAGGGTATGTATGTATTTTTGCATGCCGTGAAAGGAACACCTTTTGAAACTCCAGACCAGGGTAAAGCAAGACTGCTAACTCATTGGGAACAACTGGACTATGGAGTACAGTTTACATCTTCACGGAAGTTTTTCACAATTTCTCCAATAATTCTGTAAGTGGCAAAAATTTTCAGATAGGAGGATAAGAGGAAAATGTCCTTTTATGAGATTGATTTGGAATATTTTATTGAAAACTTTTTATCAGTAAATAGCTACCTCAGATAAAGTACAGGCAAAATTTTTAACAAGTTGGTAATAAACCAGTTTTCACTTCAGTAAGCACATAAGGAGATAGCATTACATGCTAATCAGTGTGCCTAGACACTCCAGGATATACAGGTCAAACATATTGCAGCCCCTGTTCTTACGTTTCTTACAAGAAAATTAAACACAATCATATTCTGTATCACTCTATCAGATTAATCTTCCTAAACAGTGGTCTAGTGATGATAAGAATTTCATTGGCTACCTAGTCCTTTTAGATCTTCAGACTCCTTGGGAAAGACAGTATGGTTTCAAAAAAGAGAGGTCAGGTTTTCAATATAGAACAGACCTGGGTTGAATTTTACATGTATTACTTAGCTAGGGTCACTTGCTCATATATAAAATTCTAGTTAATGATACCTAATTTAGTCCTATTGTTATAAAAAATAAATGAGCTAATGTATACCTGTAAAGCATCTAACCTTTTAACTGGTTATCTAATTTCCTATTACCCGATACTGAGGATCCTCCAGAAAATGGTTCCTCCTTCATTCCTCTTAAAATGAAAAAAAAAAATTTTTTTTTTATAAGACGGTGCCTCAAGCTATCCCCCTGGGTAGCTTGGGTTATCTAATTTCCTATTACCCGATACTGAGGATCCTCCAGAAAATGGTTCCTCCTTCGTTCCTCTTAAAATGAAAAAAAAAATTTTTTTTTTTATAAGACGGTGCCTCAAGCTATCCCCCTGGGTAGAGTGCCATGGCATCACAGCTCATGGCAACCTCCAACTCCTGGGCTCAAGCGAGTCTCCTGCCTCCGCCTCTCAAGTAGCTGGGACCACAGGCGCCCGCCACAACACCCGGCCATTTTTTTGGTTGCAGCCATC
>CAUYQV010185563.1:0-25762 GCA_963574575.1 Galagoides demidoff
TTTAAAACAATAACTGAGAAAATGACATGAAGGCTGTGTTGATCAGTTTGATGGAAGTATTTCGGATTGCATGTGAAAACCCCACACTGTACCCCAGAAGTGCTTTAATGTACATAGTTACCATTCAATAAAAAAAAAAAAGAAAGTAAAAAAAAATGTTTTTTATTTTTTGACCTCATATGTAATGCACATTTACCCTAGTAAAAACACAAAGAAAAGCAAAAAGAAAAGAAAATTTGTTCCCCTACACAGAGATCACCGTTAGTCCCATTTTGGTGTACATATCCATTCAGATTTTGTTTTCCCAAAATGTGCACATAAATATCTATCTCTCTATCTGACTATCTGTAAATGTGTATTTAGAGAAGTGGGACTTAACACATACTATTTGTGTGTTAACAAAAATGGGATTAAATACATGCTATTTCCTAAGCCCTTCCATCTTCCTGCGTCAGTGTGCTTTTGTTACAGTGGGATTGATTTTCAATGGCTGCTTGGGCCCTTGTGGAGGGCTCAGAGGTGAATAGTTTTCCTGACGAGGAAGAGGAATGAGGATGGGAGAAGGATTTAGAGTCAGTGTCATGGCCACGCCCAGACATACAGGTGCCCTTGAAACAATCGTTGATGGATTGAATAAAACGTTCAAGAGAGATTTCTTCAACAGCACAACTCATTTATTCAGGATGAATTATAATTATTTGGGGGAGATTAGATCATAGAAGAGCTGGCCAGAACTGAGTAGAAGCTAACACAGCCTTTGCAGACTTATTTTAATTTTGAGCATAAAAGTCTTAGATCTAACAGTCAGCCGCCAAAACTCACTAAGGAGGGTGTCCGTGTACCCAAAGGGCCTCTTCAGGGAGACAGTGTGTGGGTGAAACTTTCACGTTTGTCTTACAGACACAGAAGAATCGCTAAATCTGAGCAAACTTGAGGAACCACCCACACTTTAGGGAACTCTTTAAACCAAACTTTCTGGGATTTATGCATCACCACACAAAAATTTTCCATGACTTACAAGACCAAGAGGGAAAACAATGCTGTTCTTCATAAACAGTTGAATCTCTTGGCTCAGAGGACACTGAACACCGGGCAGACGCCTATAGATGTCTGCACCCCGCCCTCTCTGCCATGGCCAGATGCTGCCCAAGCTGCTGCCTGGCACAGGCTCTGTGTGATGGCTTAAGAGCAGGGTGACAGAGGCACTGCCCTGGTGGCTGGAAGTTACTGCTGAGATATCTGGCATTTTTAATACACATTCCAGGAAGTCCAGGGACTTTTGGCTAGCCTATATGAGTTTAAGGGGAAAGAAAGAATTCTCTTTTGGATCGCCTCCCTCCCTGTTACCCAAAATGGACCCTGTGATCTTGTTCAAGCTGATGATTGGATGCAGGGGAAAACTCCCTGCCTGGAAGCTCCTTCCTCTTCCCTCACTAGCATCTTAGAGATAATAAACGGAGGCAGAGTGGAGTTGTCTCTCATGGGTGTCCAATTTTGTGGGGTGTAGATAGGTTATCTGCACCGCCCTGCCTTGCTCAAGGAGTTTTTTCACATCACTCCCATCAATTAGGAAATTCAGGGCTGCTTCAATGGGGTATTCTATAAAGTCAAATCCTCTTGGTTTATACAGGAAGAACTTTGTGACTCTGCTGATAAGAGAAATATGTCCCCAGATGCCAACCCCACCTCAGATGTTAAAGTAGTTCTGGTTTGCTGACACTGGGGTCTGTCCAAGCCCTCCCCAGTCCCTTTCAGCTCTAAGCCACCAACACCCTCTCAAGTTTTCAGCTCCCTGACCCCCTTTTACTAACATTTTTGATCAAGGCTAACTCTGTAGTAATAGGTTTAGCTCCACCTGTGGGTGGCACAAGAGATCCATCTGGGTGTGTGATGTGCTTGGGATGAGGCGTGGATGCTGCTGCCCCAGCGTGGTCCCCGCCTTCCCCAACACCAGAACGCTGGCCAGGATCACCCCGCTCTTCCCTTTCCTTACAGGCTGTTTACTCAGGTGCTGGGATGCTGGTTTGCTCTAATAGGTGCAAGAGCTTGTTGGTTCTGCCTCCTTGAACAGAGTGAACTGTAAAAGAGAATCATGGATCCTTAGATCCAAAGGCCCTGTTTTTAAATTTTTTCACTTAAAAAAATGATAAAATACTCATAAAATTTGGCATCTTAACTATTTGGCATTAAGTATGTTCACCAGGTTGTACAGCCGTCACCACCAGAACTCTTTGTGTCACCCTAAACTGAGACACTGTAGCCACTAGCCAACTCCTCGCCCTGCTCACCACCATTCTACTTTGTCTCTGTGACTTGACTTCTCTGAACCTGGCATCTACGTGGAATCCTATGGTATTGCCTTTCTGTGACTAGCTTATTTTATTTAGCATGATGTCGCACTTTAGCCATGTTGTAGCATGTGTCCGAATTTCCTCCTTTTTTTTTTGCAGTTTTTGGCCGGGGATGGGTTTGAATCCACCACCTCCGGCATATGGGGCCAGCACCTCCCAGAATTTCCTTCTTTTTAAAGCCTGAATAATATTCCATTGTGTGTGTGTACCATTTGTTGTTTATCCATGCACCTGTTTGTGGACACATGTGTTCTTCCACTTTGTGGCTACTGTGAATAGTGCTGCTGTGAACATGGGAGTGTGACCATGAACTTTGAGATAATTGTAGATTCACATGCAATTGTCAAGAATAACACAGGTGTGTGTGTAGGGATTTAGTTCTATACATTTTCATCCCTTGTGTAGGGGCATATACCCACCACCTAAATCGAGACACAGAACAAAGATCCCTTGTGTTGACAAGGCCCCCATGATCAGCCCTGGAGTTTAAGTTTCATTTCTAAAGGGTCAGAAGCAACAAACAGCTCAGGCCTCCTCTGTCCTGTTCCAGGTTTTCCAGCTGACACTGCAGTGGCAGCAAAGGACAGACCTTGAGCTACGTGGTGGCTCCTCAGCCCACAGTCTAAGCCACAGCTTCCAGGGCAGTGACTAGGGCAGAAAGCTGGAGTCCTGGCCCCTGGGCCTCATAGACAGGGTGTCCTCCAGCCAGTCTCCCATTTTATATCCCTTGTCCTGGTCACTGACTACCAGGATCACAGCATCAGTCACCATGATGCTTACCAAATCCCAGCCAGTGCGATGAAAGTTAAATCCCAGGTGATGGCCTCTTATGTGAAATGGTCCTGCTAGAACAGGGCCATCCAATAGAAAGCAAAGATGAGTTTTAAATTTTAAAGTCATTATACTAAAATTAAAAAGAGGTGAAATTCATTTTAATAATACACTGTGTTTAATGTAACACATGAAAAATATTATCATTTCCAGATGTAATTAATAGAAATACTTCCAGTGTGGTATTCTGCACTGTTTTTTATTCACACCAGGTCTGACGTCTGGCACATAGCCTGCACTTACTCCCACATCTCAATTTGGGTGAGCCGCACCTCAGGGGGCTGACAGCCCAGTCCCAGAATCACACTCTGCACAGCCAAACTCTGTGACCACCTGTTGTCCCAGGACCTCATTAGTCCCAGTGATGGGATTGAGCAACACTCAGGTAGCCATGCCAGGGAGCAGCTGGCGGCGGGAACATACCAACTCTGCTTTTAGGGTTTATCACCCTGGGAACCTACTGTTTATCTGCAGCCCTATTCTGTGCACCTGTTGGTGGCCCCAATTTGGAAACTCGTCTAGAAGGTCAGAGAAGAAGCAATCGGCCTTCTGATGCCCCGTGACTCCTTTGGAGACACTGGAGGCAAACGCAGCTATAGCAGCTTTTAAGGGCATTAAAATGGAATTCTCAACTAGTGGAAAGGGATAAACTCTGGAAGTTGGTTTAGTTTCCTGGATCCAAAGTCTTGGGAATTCCACATGAGTCATCAAGGCTGACCCCACATGTCCCCCAGGGGGTGGGGCTGTCCTGCTACCCCTTGTCAATTCTGTCCTAGCGTTCTGTCCAGGAGTTGGCACTGCCACCCACATGTAGCCACCTCAGGGGATAGATGGAATACCAGCGGCCCACAGGCGTCCTTTGTCAGCAAAAAGCACCCTGGAAATGGGTGGCTGGATGAAAAGTCCTCTGTCTCTTGTAGGCCAGGACAATATCTTCCACGGCCTACACTTTTATTACAGGAATAGTTCTCTATATGCTCAATGCTCCTGAGACAACTGCACATTTTCTGCGAAATGTGTGGCTTTGTGGGCTCGCAGGCGGTGGCTCTCCTTGGAGAGGCCCTTCACGCTGCTGTTCAGAGCCTGACTCCTACCCTCCCACCCTCAGCCCAGCCAGGCCCCAGCTGACCCAGGGCATTGCTAGGTGTGCAAAGAGAACGTCTGAGGGCGGCGTCTGTGGCTCAAAAGGGTAGGGTGCCGGCCCCATATGCTGGAGGTAGAGGGTTCAAACCCAGCCCTGGCCAAAAAAAAAAAGACAACGTCTGAATCTTTCACACTTCGTACAGTCACGTGCCACAGAATGACATCTCTGTCAATGAGAGACCACACCTGAGACGTGGTCCCTTAAGGTAACAGTGGAGTTGTGCGATGCAGCTGGCTTTCCTGTCTGGGTTTGCCTAAGCACACTCTGGGATGTTTGCATGACCACAGAGACGGGTGCATTTTTCAGAAGGCATCCCTGGGGCTAAGCAGCCTGTGACTGTGTATTAAGGCCAATTTTGCCTATTTCTTTTTACCTTTTTGTTGTGGTTAGTTGAAGGTTTAAAACTACACATGTGGTTGAGTTGTGTTTCCATTAGGCAGAGTGTCTTTGGTGGACTGTCGTGGGGGGGGACAGTGTACTACGACCTACACCTTCATTATGACACACCGTTGTATTTATGGTATGACCCACTGGACTGGGAATCATAGCATCTGGGTCCTAATTCCAGACAGCACTAAGTAACCACGAGGCTTTGAGTAAATCCCTTCTCTGGGCCTCAATTTCCTCATCTGTGAAATAGGAGCATAGAACTAGATAATTTCCAACTCTCTGATGACAACTTTGAACTTTTCTGTTACTCTGATAGCATGAGTAAAGGGAAGGAAAGGGTGATTTGCACCTTCCTGCAGAAAGGCAGGCCTGTGCCAGGTGTTCTGATGAGAGGTTAAATAGCTAAGCATTGGTAAATGGGCCTGGTGCAGGGGGAGCGATTGTTTATTCATTAGTTACCTCCCTGCTGGCTGAGTTCCTCGAGGATCTTTCCCTCTGGAAACATCTTCATGCCCAGGAGGTGCAATGGGCAAGGGCCTGACCTGAGAAGTCCTCCCAGCAGCCAGCTAACAAATGCAGGGCCCTGCTTCTCAGAAATCAATTTCTGAGCAAAGGCATTAACTGTCTCTTCCAGGAAACCTTCACAGAAAATCTTTTAAGGGCTGCATCTGGGCTTGTGCATCGCTTATGCGTGCAAACATTGAGATAAATATTTCAGCTGAGCAAATAGAAGAGCCAGGAGGACTTACTCCCTGGCCTCTCCTCATTTTCATCGGAAAAGCCTGCAGCTGGGTCCTCCATGCTCTGCCTCCTTAGATCTCAGTGCTGTTTCCTGTAGCTCGCTCCCTGGGGGTCACTTCTGTGCTTTAATGGTCTCTGTTTCCCTGAGAATAGAGTCTGGCTGATAATCCAGCGTCCCCCCTCCTGCTGGCCCTGGATTTCCCAGGTAACTTGCATTTCCCAAGCCTGGTCCAGCAAGACTGCAGCCCTGCCTCACGGGTCCCCTCTGTGGGACAGGCCCTCTCCTCCACCGGCAGCCCCTGTAACCATCGGCTTGGTGCTCTCAGCTTGTGTGACACTGATTCTTCCCCAGTAGCAGGTGAGGGAGTGCTGTGCTCTCTGAGCCCTCTGCTGTGTCCTCTGGGCTGGTCCTGCTGTATCTTATTGATCCTCACAGCCCCTGCATGCTGCCCCTGTGCTGACTTCCTTCCCCTTCTGGACTGCGCCCTCCTTCCTCTAGGTCCCTGTGCCACATTTCCCCTGCTTCTGCCACAGCACTTGCATTAGTTTGCCACAGCTGCAGTGCAGAGCACACAGACTACAGGGTTAAACAATAGAAGTTTATTTTCTCAGTCCTGGAGACAAGAAGTCCGAGATCAAGGTGTCAGCCGGGATTTTTGCTTTTGTTTTATTGTCGTGAGGCGTCTCTTCTTGGCTTGTGGACGGTATCTTCTTCCTGTGTCCCCACTTGGTCTACTCTGAGGACACAGATGTCTCTTATTCTCCTATAGACACTGGTCATATTGGATCAGGGCCACTCTAGTGACCTCATTGTGACTTAGTTACCACTGTAAAGACCCTGCCCCCGATTATGTCACATTCTGGAGGTGCTGGAAGTTAGGGCTTCAACATATGAATTTTAGGGTGGGGACACAGGTCAGCCCATGGTGGTGGGGATCACAGCTGTTTTGAACCTGCCGTGAGTTAGGTGGGCACTGTCTCTCCTTCTGGCTGAGAGACCCTGTCTGAGTCAGCTCTCTTCCTTCCCAGTTCACTTCTGCTCATTACTTTTAAGGAGACACTGCTGTTTCGGAGAGTCTGGACCTGGCCAAGATAATGAGGTCTGAGTTTGCAAACTCATCCTACAAAAAGTGCTACCTACTTTGTTGCTGAATGTCCTTGTGGTCACCTTTGAAGTACTCCCCTTGGGAAGCTATGGACTGATGCCAGCACCTAGTCCACCCTTCAGAGCAATTTTGGAACTCTTTTCCTGGAATGGCCATCAAAGCTGTTCTTATATTAATTACCCTTGATGTCCTGAATGTCATCAAAATGTCTTCCTTTCAATATTTCCCTTATCTTCAGGTAAAGAGACAAGAGGCTGGGTCAGGTGAGTACAGAGTGTATGCTAATACAGTTATTTGTTTACTGGCTAAAAACTCCCTCACAGATGGTGCTGTGGGAGGTGGTGCATTGTCAAGATTCAAGAGGTGTGAGTTGGCAGCCAAGATTTTCATTTAAGATTTTTCTAGTTGTTTCTGCTCTGTACTGGTTGCCCTCACTTCTGTTCATCAGTGACGCTTTTTCTAGCCTCAGTAAAATGTTTAATCCATTTGTTCTCTGCCATTTTCTTTATGGCCTTATCCCTGTAAGCTTGGACTAACATGTCGCTGATTTCACTTTCACTCTTGCCAAGTTTAACAAGATATTTATGAATGTTTCTTCACTATACTCAAGCTCTGACGTTCTCACAATGGCACATAAAAACACATAATAATAATAATGAACTCTACTCAGTAAGACACTGTCACATGTCAACACAAATAAAACTGTGAGACACCGATATACCAAGATTATGAATCCTTCCCATGTGCGTACGGCACTGCCAACAAACTTGTGGGGCCTCATATGTATGATGGGAGGATGGGTTGTGTCTTTTTGCTTATCTGGTTCTGTGTAATTAAACAGGAACAGGAGGTTAGGTTCAGGCAGACGCACTATACAGCTCTGCCTCCAGCAGATGAGGCATCTCAGAAGGCTTAGGGATCTGGTGGGCTCTGAGCAAGGGCTGGGGGGCTGAGCTCCAGGTGGAGGAGGCAGGCTGCACCTGTGTCTCAGAGGTGAGAGGCTGCAGTGAGCTTGTGGGTGACAGTGGAGCCTAAGATGTGCTTGTGTGTAAGCACAGGGCAGTGTGTGCAGGGGAGTAATGCATGAGGCCATCCAGTACTGTGGGGCTGGGTTTGGGATGCTGTGGGAGTTGGCATGATGGGCAACAGAACCCACTTACAGGGATGAGATGAGGAGTGGGGCAGGGAACTGTCAGTGAGAGTTGCTGAGAAGGAGCTGATGGGTTCAAGGTGCTGCCGGACGTCCCTTCCTCAGGTTCTGGGAGTGGAATTTCCGGGAAGAACATTGTCAGTCCTCACTTCTATTTTTTTAGAGCAAGGCCTGCTGACCTTCTCCTGGGTGCTCTGTTTTGGTAAATGTCATCACACAGATGTCCAGCCAGAAATGTGGCCATCCAGACTCCTCCCCAAACCTCATCCCCTTTAGTGACTCCACCAGCAAATCCAGGTGATTCTTCATCCTGGAGACCCTGGGAGTCCAGCTCTACTGCACGCCCATGTGTGAGCCACGGTCCTCTCTCACTGGATCACTGCTGGAGTCTCATCTTCCTGCCACAACCCAGATCCCTCTCTCTGCAATTCATTTTGCACTCAGCAATCAGAGAGCTGTTTCTCCAAAGTGTGAATCATTCCTCTTTTGGGAACCTTCTGATGGTGGTCCCTCATTCTTTGGGCTAAGTCCAAACCCTTTATTGACCTCTAATCCTGTGCAGGCCCAGCTCCTCTCACCTCTCACTATTTCATCACAAGCCCTGAGCGGGCCACAAGGAAGCTGATTGGAGTTCTGCACTCACTTGGGCTCTTCCCACTCCTTGGCTTGCTGAAATCTCACTCATCACTCACATCGGATGCCACCTTTCATGGGAGTCTTCCCTGATCTCTAGACTGGGATCACATATAAGGAGTCTTCCAAAAGTTCATGGAAAATGCATACTATGGAAAAACTATGCATGGACAGTTTCCAAATTCTTTTGCACCAAAATAAACTCATACTAACATATTGTAACATGTTGACCAGGATCTCGTTTGAGGCACTAAGAAGCATAAGGCTTCAGTTTGCAAAGAACCCCTATCAGAGCAACAGGAATGCAGCTAAAATTAATGTAAGAACAAAGATCAAATTTATGGGTGGAAGAATGGTGAAATCATTGATGCTTTACAAAAAATTTGAGGACAGAGTCCCACAGAATCAGTAGTTTACAAAGGGATACTTGTTTTAAGAAGGGACAAGGCAGTGTGGAAGATGAAGCCCACAGTGGCAGACCATCCACATGAATTCGTGAGGTAAAAATTCCCCTTGTTCATGCCCTGATTGAAGAGCACCGATGGTCAATAGCTGAATGACACCTAACACCCCAGGTACCTCAAATGGTCCAACTGGTGCAGCGTATCCAATATTTCCCCTTAATGGGCATCAAAACCATTGTATCTAAGTCAGCTGTGACAAGAGGAGAGCTTCTGATGAAAATTTTAAGCATTTTAAATTTCTGGAGCATTTTTAAAAATAATTTTAGCAAGAGGTAAAACATGGCTTTACCAGTCTAGTCTTGAAAGCAAAGCACAGTTAAAGCCATGGCTGCTGAGAGGTGGAAATGTCCAGTCGAAGCAAAAGCTGACCTGTCAGGAGAAAGGGTTTTTGGACACTCAAGACAACTTGCGTGTTGACTTTCTGGAGGACTAAAGAATGATAACAGCTGCTTATTATGAGGGAATTGTGAGAAAGTTATCCAAAACTAGAAGAAAGACACAACGGAAAGCTTCACCAGAGAGTCCTTCTCCACATGGACAATGTGCCCAGGCGTTCTGTTCACCAAACCAGGGTAATTTTGTAAGAGTTTTGATGGGAAACCATTAGGCATCCACCTTACAGTTCTGATTGGCTCCCTCTGACATCTTTTTGTTTCCTAATCTTAAAAAATCTGCAGAAGACATCCAGTTAATACATATTAGAGACTGCATTGACGGGATTAAATTCCCTTGGTTCTTTAGAGGGGATGGACTAAATGGTCAGTGTCATTGCCCACAAAAGTATCCTGAACTTGATGGCACTTATGTTGGGAAATAAAGATTGTTTTTTATTTTTATTGTTTAATTCTGTTTTTCCACAAACTCTACTCTCTACCATCACACAGAGGGTACCAGTCGCATCTTCCATAAGATTCTAAGTTCCTGGAGGACAGAGCCAAGTCTACTTGCCATCTGTGCACCCTCGGCATCTGACAGGGTTTGCACAGAGAAGGGACTCAACACATACTTATCAAATGAGTGAATGGGTTGGGTGCCCCGATGCAAAACCACAGTCACCTTGTTTCTGCTTCCTTAGATTCGACATTTAGGATGCGGCCCTCTCTCTGATGGACCTAAACGAAGTCAGGGTCTGCAGTTGGTTATTTGAATCAAGGCCCAAATCCTTCACCAAGATGAATAACTCGAAAGGTCCAGGTAGGGAGAAGGGAACAGCCTGCCAAGTTGGGTCAGTTCTTCTTGTGTCTCTGGTGGGGCAGCTGGAAGGTTGGAGTGTGGCTCATGCAGATGTGAGCGTGTTGGGTGGCAGGTGCCAGAGCAGGGCTGGAGCTTGGCAAGCACCTTGTTCAGAAATAGCTCCCATACCAGGGTGTTACCAGTCAGTGCAGGTCTGGGGGCAGGAGGCTCTTTTTACTGTGTATCTGTTATAACCAGAGGTAGCTGCTGTTTTCCCTGGGGGAATTGAGAGGCCGAGGGTGGCATCCCAACAGGGGCCTTCAGACCCACTGGGATACATGCCATGGCAGAGGACAGGGCTTCAACCAGCTTTGCCATCCAGAGCAAGACACCAGAGGAGGCTCAGTGGCTCACCCGGATCGGGGTCAGCTGGCACGTGACCATTTCCTCACCCCACAGTTGGCAGGTGATCAGTTATAAACCATTTCCATGTGTGTCTAGAGAGCTGCGTTCTGCAGTGGCAGGCACACGTGGCTGGGGAGGGCAGCCTGTTCACGAGAGAAGGACACAGCAGGAAAGAGCAAAGGGCCACTTAGGACACTCAGTTAAAGACGGCAGGTTATCCAGATGTCAGGAAACTGTCGGCAATCCATGGAGGAGTTAAAGGGGAAAAAAGGGCAGGAAGCCACAGGATAAAGGTAAGGAGAGAGGCCTTGGTGGCAGCATCGTCGGGAAGGTATAAAGCACACAGACAAACGGTAACTGCTTTAGCAGGTGCGGAAAGCTCACTGGTAACAGTGAGTGAAAAAAGACGAAGGGCAGTCCCATTTATACTGCAGAACCTTCCACAGGTTCGGGAGTGGAGCCTCTAGCAGTGGAGGTCACCAAAGGGAGTCTCGCTTGAAATGCCGTTTAAGAGGTTAGGAACCCCGTGTCCCCGCTACCCAATTTCCTTCCCCATCTGCACAGCCAGGCGACTGTCTGGACCACCTGCTGGTAAAAAGGCAGAAAATTTTCCCTCTGGAGATGGTAAAACTGAAGGTGTCTGGGCTAAGTTACACCAGGCAGAAAGCACCAACACTTAAATGGCCATTCTGGAACGGTTCCTAATGACAGAGAGCTGGGTCCTGCAGGAGGTGGAGGGCCTGAGGTAAGGGAGAGGGAGGAGGATTTATAATGGGAGAAGTGACTCATGACAAAGCACAGATGCCAGAAAGGACCAGTTGTCTGCCACGGTTGTCAATGAGATGGCCTGGTGGCGCTCGTGGAGGTGGTGGGAGGCGGACAGCACGAGAAAAGGTGAAGCCAGATGGGAAGGGGCCTGGCTAGGTGCAGAAGACCCTCTCTGGGTTCCTAAGAAATAAAATGAAATGTTGGAAATGGCATTGGAGGAAGACTTTTCTGCACCCACACTCTTTCCTGCTGTGGGGGTCTGGAGAAGCTGGTGGGAGGGAGCTCAGGAAAAAGCCTTTTAATATAATGAAGGTGCTTGGCCATATGGGGCTGGGGCAGCAAGAGTGGGTGGAAATGGTGGGGAAACACACACGAGACCTCTTCCCCTGGCCAAGGCAAGCACTCGTCTCTTCCCATAACTTGCCTCTTCTGTTCTCTCCAAGGACACACCACTCTTCATAAATGTGAGTGGTTTTGGCAGGTAGGAATGCTAGATTTATGAAAGCAAAGTCTCAGTTCTTTGAATTATTTGAAGGAGTCCTAGCCAAAAAGTGAACTTGACTCTAAACAGAAAATACATATTGTCTTGAGAAATTTCTTGATCTGTTATCAGTCTTCATCCAACCACAGAGCCCTGGACATGCTATTCTCCCAGCAAGGCAGAGGGCGGGGTAGGGTGGTGTCATCTCCATGAATTGTCGGCCCTGCCACCTCCCCCCAGGCCCTCTCTGCCCCACTCTAGCCCGGCACACAACTGTCTCCTTCCTGAGGGCCCCTGAGCACCACGGCCTGAGTTGGGTGAGCACAAGGCTTACCATGGTGCCCCATGCCTTTGTCACTGTGTATGCGATGCTGTTATTTTTCATAATTATGACTAAAGGCCTGATGGACCAGCCTTTGACTTGGTAGGGGAGTGGGACTCTGGACTCCAGACCTCACAGACTGGGTCCCTGGGCTCAGTGGGTGGGCAGAGAACGCTACTGACAGACCTTTTCTTCCTTGTTTATTCCAAGTCCATGGCCTGTCTAGTCTTGTGGGAAAGATGTTTCCTTTTGTCTAGAGTCTGGAGGGTGAAACCAAATGTCCTTCCCTCTGATTATGTTGCAGCCTCAGTGGTTTGGGTCTGGGGTTTTGTTTCGATGTAGATTTGTCACTTTCTTCTACTGACTTTTTTTTTGGTGGTAAAATACACCTAATATAAAATTTACCATCTTAGCCATTTTAAGGGTGCAGGTTAGAGCAGTGATTTTGAATGGAAGTGCCTGGGCACACTGGTGTGCTGTGAGAGCATCTTAGATGTGCCACCAAAGTTTTTAAAGATCATTAATTAAATTATTTTTGAAAGACGCTCAAAGCACAGTAAGTATATTCATGATTCGTTCTTTTTTGATCAACATAATTTAAGTTTGCCGTGGAAGTTTAACTATAGGTTCAAGTGTGCCAGGAGATAAAAAAAGGCTGAAAAACACTGGTTTAGAGGCATAAATTACGTTCACACTGTTGTACAATCTTCCACTGATTCTTTAAGTCTGTCCTCCCACCCACATTCCTCATGGGTGAAGAACCTTTGCCCTAGTTACAGTCTCGGAGTTAGAGAGCAGCCCTGTGAAATGCAGTCCTCCCCATAGCCTCCTGACACGCGGTCTTGGGGCTTCTGCCCAAACCCACCCCGATGGTCACTGCTCAGGGAGGCAAGCTCTTTCCTTCCTGGGCCACTCTTACCCTCTACATGGGTCTCTGTCCTATTGCCAGGGACCCCTACCCAGCCTACTTGAGCACATCCCTGCTCTATGGGAGATTTCATCAAATATCAAAAAAGTCACACAGTAGGAGAAAGCACCTTCTCTGTGGTCAGACAGATCTGAGCTCAGATCTAGATTTATGTGGCCCAGGGAAAACCTGATGTGTTCTCTGAGCTTCAGTTTCCTCATCTGCAAAATGGAAATCATACTCTCAAGTTGGTGTGCGGCCAGGAATCAATGCACAAGTAGTAGCCAACATTGTTCACGAAGCATGAGAGACTGGAATGCATTTTTGTTTGAAGATGGAAAAGACCTCTCAGTGTTCACAGCACTGGTTCCCCTCACTTTCCTCTCACGTGTCAAATTTTCTCTTTACTCACCTATAACTGATCCCTGCCACTATCATTAGTAGTGCACGTGTGTGAGAGTCCATGGTTATCCATTTGCTTTCAACCTGGTCTGCATTAAGCCTGACCAAATGGTCCAGAGAGCTGGTAAAATGCAGGCAGCAGTTACCCGCCCGCCACATGTTTATCGCACTGCACATATACGCACAGCACAGCGCTAGAGGCCCTGGGGATTGTTTATGTAACAGTCTATGGTTATTTATGCAACAGCTTATGATTATGCAACTGTTTATGAGCCGAAGATGGAATCCAGACATGTCTGAGTAAAAGGAGGACCCTGACAAGGGTATTTTCATGAGGGCCTGGAGTGCATCCTGGGAGGGTGCCCAGTGCCAGGCATGAGGAGGCTGGTATGATAAGGCTCTTTCCAATCACTGGACATGCAGGAAAAGTCTGTGTGGGCGTTACTTACATCCATGCCCGGGTGCAACAAGCAGACATGCAACAAGCAGGGCCTGAAGGTGAGAATGGAGCTGGATGGCAGGGAAGGCAGGGCAAAGAGCTGCAGGCTGCTGTGTTATCTGGGCTGGGGAAGGGGGTTCTGTGTGGGGTGGTGGAGGGGGGAGGGAGGGAAAGATCCTCAGATACTGCCCCCCTGACACCCTAGGACTCTGGGAACACATCTTACAGCCCTGGGCTCACAGCTCTGGGAGCATCATGCCAGACCTAGATCCAAGGGCAATTAAAGGGAAACTTTTCAGGAAATTCTTTCTGAGAGGGGTTTTATTAGGAAATGAAAAGTAAGAAAGCACATGGAACCTCGAGCACAGGAAGAGGAGAGAAGGGAGGTCGCACTGGGGAGAAGGCAGGGCACAGAAGCAGCATTGTAGGTGTCACGAGACGAGCTACCTGCTGCCTGAACAGTGGGATTCTGTGTGATGATTCCTCATTGTTGGTGGGGCATGAGGCATAAATGCCCACTCCTTTTAAAAAATCGGAGGCAACACCACCCCAGACCAGCTGACGGTCATCAGGGGAGAGAGGCTCTCTGCTGCATGTTGTCATCAGAGGTTGTAGAGTGGGGGCATCTCACTGGTTCCTCCAGGCAGAGCTGTAGTGCCACCCTTGCAGAAGGACGAACACAGGGCTCATCTCACTCTGGGGAAAGTGACTCACACTTACCAAACTCACCAAAGTACCTGATGTACCAATGAATATGAGGTTATAGCGGAAAACTACCTCTAGGATATTAGTTTCCAAGGAACTTCTGTTTTACCATCAAAGTGGGATCTGGTGGCCAAGAGTGTTTTGTGAACATGAACTCAGAAGAGTGAGGACTAGTGGTAGAGGTTGCCTTGCATCAGCTGGGAGGTATATTGCTCTTGCTATCAGCACGGGGTTTGGGACACTTGCATTTGTCTGATGCATCCCCTCCCTGCCTCCTTTCACAGTGCAGAGCTGGATACACAAAACACACTTTCTAGATGATGTTTGGACCACCCACCCTTGGCCACAGCAACATTACTTGGCCAGAGCACAGTTCTTAGCTCATAGAATGAGTCACATCACTTCTCTGGGCTGGAGCTTCCTGCTGTCTCAAGTAAAGGTCTGGGTGTAGCATAAGGAAGGCAACTCTAGCCCTGACTCTCTAGGACGCTGGGAACGCATCTTACTGCCTTGGGCTCACAGCTTTCAGAGCACCACACCCAGACCTAGATCCAAGGGCAATTAAAGGATTGAGTCAGGGACCAGAGTTGAAGAATGAAGCCACTCCTTGTTGCTGGAGCTTGAGGACACAGCAGCTGGGAGATGTCCTTGGCAGCAGTTGCTTTGGATGGTTCCTGGGGCTGACAATAGCGATGTAGCTGCACAGCCAGGATGCCTCTACTCAGCTTGGCTCTGGCTAACCGGCCCGGTCTGCAGGATTCAGAGGAGCCCACTGATCCTTTGTCTGCTGTTTTCATTATTATTATACTTTGACTGGGGCTTCTCATAAATGGATGAATAGAAAAGGTGTAAGTTCCTAAGATATTCCATACCCGGACCCCTCACTATGGCTCCATGAAGCAGGACAGGAGTGTCCACCTGGCCTTAGCATGAATAGATGTTCTCTCTGTGCTTTGCTGCCTAAGAGGGACTCCCCTTGCCCTCAGATTCTCTTTTCTTTCCAGGTAGTACAAATATTCCCTCTTGCCACTGGCATGGGACTGGGGGGCCCGGGTAACTCTCTTTGTTGTGCGACCCCCCCAAGGCCAGTGGTTGTTAACATGGCACACGGTCGTCCCTCCCTCCCCAGAATGGCCCAGGCTCATCTCTATTCAACAAGTACGCCAGACACCAGTGCTGTCTGACACCAGTACCAAGTGCTTCCCTAGCTCACTAGAAGGATGGACTTCTAGTCCTCTTCTCAGGGGTGGGTGTTCAATCCAGCTGCAGCCTTGCCTGGAATTCAAAGAGAGCCCACAAGTATGTGCTGGGCCATCAAGCAAGTGCCCATATCCCTGCTTCCGAGGTGCACGTGGGATGAGGCAGCTTGTCACCTGGTACATGTCATCATATATAAATGAGAAGCACTGAAAATTTGAGATCAAGGTGGCCTGGGCCACCAAGTCAGCCATTAAGGAAGATGAAATGGATGAGGGCTGGCTGGCATGAAATCGGGAGGGCCGGGGTCGAGTGGGACCAGTCCCCTCTGTGCTCAGCCTGTGTTGACAGTTGCCTGTACCTGGGGGGACGTCTCCTTCTGTCCACAGCTCTTCTCTCGGGAGAGATGGTAACAAAGCAAGGTAGAAATAACAGGGTGGTTTCCATCTGGAGCTTACCAACCATACACCGCCACAAAGCCAAACCGTCACTTCACATTCAGGGTGCACCAAGTCCTGTTGTTTCCAAGGCCTAACATCTCTCAAATCTCCCCCTCTCCAGTGCCGTCCTCACTTAGGCATCTCAGTGCCTGGAGTTCCCCTGTGTTCTCCTGTGTCCCTCTGCCACAGCCATCTCTCTAAGAGAGGACAGTTGCACAGTGTCTACTGCACAGCACAGCCCTCCTGGGGCTCCACTGCCTGCAGGTGAAAGTCAAATGGCTCATGGTGCTTCCTGGGTCCTATGCAGCGTGGTCTGGGTCTCTGACCACCTCCCCCTCATGGCACTTTGGTAAGCATAAGCCCCAGAGCCCCAGGGTGCGTCTCATTAGACTCACATTTGCACAAAACACTTGCCCTCTCCTCCCGGTGAAGTTCTGCTTGTCCTCCTGTAGTCAGACCAATCTCCATGGTCCCTGTGAAGCCTCTTCTGACTGCCTGGGGAAAATGCAGGTGGTCCTTCCTCAAGGCCACCCCTGTGTCTGGCACGGAGCTGTCCAGACTGTGTTTATTTGTTTATGACTAGTGGGGAAAATCCTACTTGTAATCACAATTTTTTGTCTTCATATTCTCAGCACCTCACACAGTGTTCTGAATTAATTGGGTGGCACCTCATAACATTTTTAATAGATGAATTCATTTACAGAAGAAAGGGAGAGTAGCAAGCAAAGAGGGAGAAATGTCAGATGTGCTGCTGATGGATGGGTGGGCAGAGGGCTCCAGAACTGACTAGAAATCTGAGAAGGAGATGAGAAGATTCCAAAACATTGGATATTTTAAATAAATGTTAACTTGGAGGTGGAAAAGGAGTAATGGGAAAATGGGGACCTTTCACTCTCTATTTCTATAGTTCTGGTTGGGGTCTGAGGGATCAGAGATGTGACACAGCATTTGGCCTAAACAAAGCCTTGGTTTTGTCACTGTGAGTCGGGAAGGTGGAGGAGGGAAGCCACCTGCATTCCTGGCCCCCTGCTGGTTCAGATTTCCAGCAAGGAACACTCTGGCACCAGCCACCATGAGTCATCTACAGGGCAGCAAGAGTTACCCCAGCGGCAGAGTGCAGGGCACTCCAGCTCCTGACAGCTTTTCTGTTTTATCTTGGAAATTCTGTCCTTCAAATATTTAAAAATATGTAATGGATGCCTGCTGTGTGCAGAGCAGGACAGTACTGGGCTCTGGGGAGGACTAAAATACAGGCCTCTGTCTTATCTAGTTTAGTCTGGTAGCAGAAGGTGAATACACACAGGGAGATAATCCCCACAGGGCAATGGGCCACCAGTGTGCCACAGAAACACAGAGAGAAGACAAACTCCTGAAAGATTAGGGTCAGACGCAAACAATAGAAACCCTTGAAATAACAGTAATTCACAGGACAGATGTTTATTTCTCTTGCACCCCCAAAGTGTCCAGAGTGGGCCACTCAGGCTGGTGCCCACGTGCCGACCTTCATCTTCACGTGGTTTTTTCATCCTCTGGTCCTTGGTGGCTGATGGAGCTTTAGCCAAGGTCTCTGCATTCCAGACAGACCCCTTTCACCTTAGGCAGCTCTTGTAAGCAGCCTTCTTCTGGGAAGCCCTGCACAGGATTCCTGCTAAGGTGTCAGTGGCCAGAACATAGTCTCCTGCCTCTGGCCAGATCTCACTACAAAGGCGGCTGGAAGTAGTCTTTTGTTAAGGCCAGTAATGTGTGCTCCAAGTTAGGGCTTTGCCACACTGACCCCATCTAGGCATCTCCAAGGAATCTCTTTGTGTCTACAACTGACATTACATAAGTGGGGTGTGGGGAGTGCCCATGTAGATGTCAAGGTGTGGGCTTTTGGAGGAGGTGGGCTGTGGCAGGACAGTGGAGATACACAGGCAGGAATTTGCAAACTGGTTCTGGCACTTGAGTTCTGCTGTACACCACAACGCCTGCTCCCCCCCAAGGCAGAATGAGAATCACATAGGACACACCAGCTCCTCCCCACTCCCAAAGCAGAGTTCCCAGTAAAGCTGGACACATTTGCCCCAAAGTAGCTTTGGTTAGAGCCGTGGGGACAGAGGATTAGAAACTGGGAACTGTGCTGACTGTGGTCCACATGCAGTGACCCAGGATGAGGTTTCCCTGACCGCTGGACTGAGGCTGAAGTGTGGAGACAGGAGCAGAGTATCCCCCTATTCCGTGAGGGGTGAGGACAAGGCCCAGGAGGCTCTCGGCCTTGGGTTCATATCTCTGGCAGATCATCCAGTCACACTGCCCCAGAGTTTCCTTCTCTAGAACAGACGGCAAGGGCTCTGTCATCCCTGCCTTGAGTTTGTTGGGGTGATCTTACTATTATTACCAGCTCTTTGGTCCACCCTCCTAAGGGAATCTAATAGGAAGACATAGAAACACGAAGAAAATTCAGGCAGTGACTACTCAGCAAGTGAAGAAGTGGAAATTACTCTAAATAACCTAATCCTGGGAACTGGGGCAGGAAATACTAGATAGAAAAGTAAAGGGGGGTGAGAGGTGGGTCGGTGAGTCAGGAAAGACTTCAGGGCAAGCCACGTTGGTGTTGTTGACAGCGTTGTGGAGATATAATTGACATAGAAATCATTAGTTACGTTTTTACATACACGTACATACATATGTCTGTTAAACAATCACCACAATCAGAACAATGAACACGTCCATCACACCCGTGCATGTTCTTCTCCCACTTCGTCATCCCTTCCCCCTCTTTCCTGCCCCAACCCTGTTCCTCGGGAATTATTGATGTGCTTTTTGTCAGTGCAGACTTGTCTTATCAGCATATTCTACAAAGACAATCATGCAATTCAGTATGGACTCTCTTTTACTTTGGCATAAACATTTTAAGATTTATCCATGTTGTTGGGAATAGCAGTCAGATTCCATGATTTGTTCATCTACTCTTCTGTTGATGGACATGTGGGTTCTTTCCAATTTTTGGCTATTAGAAATAGCACTACAGTGGAATACTATTCAGCTGTAAACAAGAATGAAATCACATCTTTTGTAGCAACATGGATGGAGCTGGAGGCCACTTAAATGAAACAGCTCAGACACAGAAAGACAAACATCACACGTTCTCACGTATAAGTGGGAGCTAAACAGTTTGTACATGTGGAAGCAGAGTGTGGATGGGGGACAGCAGAGGCCTGGAAGGGGGAAAGAATAACAGGAGGTCCCTTGAGGGTTACAGTGTATGTTGCATTAGTGAGTATGCAATAAATAATGCAATATGTCAATGTAGCAGTATTGCACCTGTACCCTATGAATATATACAAATAAAAAATAAAAAGAAAAGAGATAATACTGTGGTAAATATTTGGGTACAAGTTTTTATATAGACATATGCTTTCATTGGTCAGAGATACATCCCCAGACATGGAATGGCTAGTGCATTTGGTCAATATATATTTAATGTTTTTAAATTGACCTTTCAATATTTGGAAAATTGTAACATTCATATGCAGTTGTAGGAAATAGTAATTTTACCCAGTCTTCTTCAGTGGTGACATTTTACAAAGCCAACGTAACAATATCACAATCAGGATGTTGACATTGATCTGATCCACTGGTCTTGCTCGAATGTCCTCAGTTTTATTGGTTCTAATTTGTGTGTGTCTGGTTCTCTGTGATTTTATCACGTGTGTGTGTGTGTCCCCACCTCAGTCAAGATCCAGAGTCATTTCGTTGCCGTGACATCTGTGTTACCTTCTGTGTCTGTATTCACCTCCCTTCTGCCCTTTCCCCGCCCTGTCCATGGACCAGTTCTCCACCTCCGTCTGTATCTTCGTTACTTCAGGATTGTTATATTACTGGAATCAGAGTATGCAGCCTTTTGGAATTGACTTTTTTTCACTCAGAATAATTCCATTTAGATTCACGTAAGCTGTGTATTTATCTGAGTTGCACGTGTAGGTCGTGCAGTTTGTTTAACCACTTGCTGGTTGAGGGACATTTTGGTTGTTAGTTTCTGTCTATCAGGAATTAAGCTGTTAAGAATGTCTGTGTACAGACTTTTGTCAACCAAAGTTTTCATTTCTCTGAGATAAATGTCCCAGTGTGCAGTTCTGGAGTGTACGGCAGCTGAGTGTTTAGTTTTATGACACCGCCAGCCTGTTTCCCGTGATGGTCGTACCATTGTACGTGCCCACCAGCAGTGGGTGAGTGCAGTTTCTCCACATCCCTGCCAGCTTTTTGTGCCTCCATGATTTATTTATATATTGAGACAGAGTCTCACTCTTTTGCCCAGGCTAGAGTGCCGTGTCAGCCTAGCTCGCAGCAACCTCAAACTCCTGGGTACAAGTGATCCTCCTGCTTCAGCCTCCCCAGTAGCTGAGACTACAGGCACCCAACATAATACCCGGCTAATATTTCTATTTTTAGTAGAGACGGGGGTGGTGGGGTGGTGGGTGTTGCTCTTGCTCAGGCTGGTCTGGAACTACTGAGTTCATGGGATCCTCCCTCTGCTGGGATTCCAGGCCTGAGCCCCTGCTCCCAGTCCACTATTCTTTATTTTAGCCATACTAAGAGGTGTGTGGTGACATCTTATTTTGATTTTAATTTGCATTTACTTTTTCATGTGCTCCCATTCTACTTGTATGTTTTCTTCAGTGAAATATCTGTTCATGTTTTTGGTCCATTCTCTAATTGGATCGTTTTTCTTCATTTTCAATTTTGAGAGTTCTTTATATATTTTAGATATTAGTCTTTTATCAGATAAGATATGTGGTTTGCAAATATTTTCTGTCAGTCTCTAACTTGCCTTTTTAACCTTCTTACCATATATTTAACTTCTTGAGAAACTACCGGACTGTTTTATGACATAGTCATACCATTTAACATTTCCATCACAAAGTGTGAGAGTTCTGGTTCTTCTACATTCTCCCCAACACTCGGTACACCAGTCTCCAAATGCACGTAATCCAGTCCACAGGTAGTGATATCTCAGCCTGGGTTAACTTGCTTTCCCCTCCTGGTGAGTGATGTGGAACATCTGTCCACCTGTTTATTTGTTAGCTGTATATCTTCTTGCGTCAAATATTTGTCCAAATATTTTGCCATTGTTATAACGTTGTCTTCTTAAGTTGCCATTTATCGGATGTATGTATTGCAAATATCTTTTCCTAGTCTCTGGCTAGGACAACTAGGTTTTAAGAAAAACTTCTTTTCTTTATGAGAACTGGGTTTCATTTTATTGCTAGAGCAAAATAAATGAAACTATTTATTTGACTAGAATCAAACTAGGGAGATTAAGTTGTTTAATTAATACAGCAGATAATGGGAAAGGTTTCCTTCCTTGTTACTGGAATGACAGGGAAAGGAAGCCGGGAAGCCAAAGACGAAGAGGTCACAGTTCTCTAAATACTTGCTAATTTTATTTAAAATGAGATGTCGTTGTTTTGTTTTTCATTACTTTTTTGCTACTTAATCATTTAATAATTGCAGTTATTCTTATTTGGATTTAATTATCAGTGAGATATAGTTTCTTATAAGAGAATTTGTGTTTCTTTTTTCTCCAAAATACTGGTTTATTTCCATTCACCGTCCCCTTGTTTGTATTAACCTGGATGGAGGGGGAACATATTCTTCTTAGTAAAGCATCACAAGAATGGAAAAGCAATAATCCAGTGTACTCAGTTCTAATATAAAGGTAGTAGATGAGCTAATACAAGGGGTGGGGGGTTGGGGAATGAGCAAGTGGGGAGAGGGGAGGAGGAAGAGAGATGGGGTCATGGTGTATGGTCACCTCTCAGGGGTGAGACACAATTATAAGAGGGACTTTCTCTAACAAATGCAATCAGTGTAACCAATTCTTTGTACCCTCAATGAATTCTAAACAAAAAAAAATTTGTATCTGTATGACCTGCTTTTTGATTAATATTTGCATACGTATCTTTGTATGACTTGAAAATATTATTTGACAGTTTATTATCTTGTTTTGTTGGTGATTTTTTCATAGAGTATTTGATTTGTGAGCAGGATTGTAAAGGGTAAGAGATGTAGAGAGAGAACCAGATTCTTGGTAGAGGCCTCACTTTTCCTTCTGGCATTAAGACCACTGGGATGAGAAGAGGGTTCTGGGTACTCACAGAGGAAAGATTCAAGAATCATCTAGGTTTGTTCAGAAAATATGTATGGAAGGAGAGCAGGTCTTTAACTTAAGGGGCCCTGAATTCTGGTCCTGACACTGCTGTCACCCAGCTTCTGACACGGGGCAAGGCAGCCATCTCTTGGGCCTTCTGCTTTGAAATTTTTAAAATAAAGGGTTTGGTGTAAATTAGCAGTCTCTAACCTTTTTTGCACCAGGAACTGGTGTCATGGAAGACAGTTTTCCTATGGCTGGGGGTGGTGGGTTGGCTGGCGGGGATGGGATGGAGTCTGGGACACCAAGTGGAGCTCAGGTGGTGAAGTGAGCAGTGCGAAGCAGCTGTTCTCACAGAGGAAGCTCTGCTGGATCCCCCACCACTCACCTCCTGCTGTGGGCCCAGTTGCTAACAGGCCATGGACCAGAACCTTTTTGGCATCGAGGACCAGTTTCATGGAAGACAATTTATCTGTGGAGTGAAGTTGGGGGTTGGAGTGGGATGGGCCAGGAGGCAGAGCTCAGGTGGTGATGCTAAGCCAGCCAGTTCCTAGCAGGCCACAGACTGGTACTGGGCAGCGGCCAGGGGTGTTGGAGACCACAGATGTCGATGATTTCTAAAGTCTTTTTCAGTTTCCATTCCCCCGGCAGTTGGCTGTGCGGCCACGATTCTGGTATGTATCTGCTGTTGTGTTTTCTTGGGCAGACACAGTCAGGGTATCTACAACACTCAAGTTAGCCTGGAAATTCAAGAAAGCACTACTTCACTCAACTTTCTCTTTGGTCAGCTCTTCCCTTGGCTTCCTGGAATGGCCTTTGCTCAAAATATGCAGCTTGTGGGGGAAGGGGCAGGAAATTGCATGAAACCCCTCAGATGCTCATGGTGCTGGGGGTTGGCAGGGTGGCTCATGGTGACAAGAGCACTGCCTTGGAGCTGGATAGGTCTGGTTTGATCCTGGCTCTGTCCCTTACCAGCTGCATGACCTTGGATGTGCTACTGAAACTCATGGGGTGTCCATTTCTTCTTCTGCAGAATTTCCTATCTGCCTTCTCTTGGATTATTAGAAGTTCAACACCAAACAAATAATCATTTCCACCTATTTTAATAATAAAAATTCAATGACTATAAATGCAATATACTTAACCAGAGCCTTGCTTCTAGGAGGTGCTTAACAAATATTCTATTAGTTAAAGGAATTGCGGTGAGGAGGAGGGAAATGTCACTCTCATTTATCGTTAGTGGAAGTTTTAAATGGTGCAATATTTTTTGGAGGCCAATCTAGCCCTATTTATTGGTAATCTTAAAATGTACAGTCCTTTTAATTTGGCAATTCTATCTCTAGGAACACTTTGTTCTAAGAAAATAACCAGAGAACATAGGATATTTGGTACCATGGTATTTATAATAGTGGGAAAACTGGCAGTGTTCTAAGTGCACAATAATTGGGGATTGGCCAACTAACCAGCAGTTCAATACCAGCGGGTACTTGAAAATATGGTACACTGCACGTGTACAGAGTGGTTCAGAGAACAGGCTTTGGCACCTGGGATGAAGCCTGGCTCTGCCTCTTGCTAGCTCTGTGTACTTTGGCAAATTTATTAAACTCTCAAAACATTAATTTTCCCATTTGTAAAGTGGTTATAATGATGCCAACCTCATTAGGTCAGGAAAATATGACAACAGCTACAGGGAGCTGCCAGGGTCCCCCAATGCAGGAGCAAGCAGTTCAAGGGAACAGAGGCCAGGCACCAGATGAAGTGACACACATCCAGTTATCTGTCTGGGGGCATCCCTAGGGTATTTGAGGAAGGACTTTGGCACGGTTTGATATACTTTGGTGACTTGCCACGAAGATTGCCTGGGCTCCACAGACAGTTCATTCAATCTAATGAAAGGTTATCTGCTATCAGGGAAGAGCAAGTCCCGTTCCTCTTGGATGACCCTGCATCATCTCCCCACCAAGGGACTTTCGATGACTCTAACTCCTTGGGTGAGGCTGAGAATGCAGCCTCTGACTCACCACCTTCAACGCACCCTGGAAATCAGTGATGGCAATAATAAAAATAAACATTTTTATGAGGCACGTGTTATCTGCCATGCACTGTTCTAAGCACGTTCCACAGTAACCCTGTGATATGGGACTATTATTATGAACCTTTAGTATGTGAAATGGAGGCAGAGAAAAGTTAAACACGTACCCAAGTCCCCATGGCTACCAAGTGGCATAAGTAGGACCTACTATATGCAAATATATTGCCTCCCAGCTAGGGGGTTGCGATCAAGGAAACACCTTGAGGATACTGAGGACACTTACCAACAACTGGCCTTGTTAATCAGGGTGATCCTGGGCCAGTTTTTTCTTCAGGAAAATGGTAATATTAATCGTGCCCACTGTGAGGAATCAATGAGCTGGCTCCGATAAAGTCCTCATCATGGCACCCTGAGGGAGTACCAGCTCCCGCAGTCCATGTTTTGGCTCTCCGTGACCCACTAAGCTTGGTCGCAGAACCCTCCCCAGCAGGGCTCCAGAGACCACCACCAATGAACTAGTCACTACAGCAGAGTCCCCCACGTTGTTGCTGCTGTTTCCTGGATGCTCTGATGATGTGTTTTTAAGTAAAAATGCAAGCTCTGCCTGCACAAGGTCTGACAATAAAGTTTGCAAACTCATCCTGGAAACAGTGCTACCTGCCCCATCGAACATCACTGATGCCAGCACCTCTTCCACCCTTCAGACCAATTGGGAACAGTTTTTCTGGAATGGCCATCACAGCTGTCAGCATATGGTACACAAAAACACTCAACAGGGGCGGCGCCTGTGGCTCAAAGGAGTAAGGTGCAGGCCCTACGTGCTTGAGGTAGCGGGTTCAAACCCAGCCCTGGCCAAAAACTGCAAATAAAAAAAAAAATCTGTCAACAATAATAATGAACACCACTCAGCAAGACATGCCACACATTAACGTAAGCACAGCTGTGAGACCCTGATATGCCAAGGTCATGGAACTTTATTGAGCTGTTTGTACAGCGCTGCTAATGTAGGCAGAAGGCTGTAAGTTCACGAACTTAATTGTCATATCTTTGTATGATGACAGCTTTGGTAGCCATCCCAGAAAAGAAATTCCAAAATTGCTTTGAAGGGTAGGGGCTCGTGTTGTACCTAGCTTCCCAAGGAGACTACATCAGAGATGACCATCAGGATCTTCAGAAATGAGGTGTGTAGCACTGTTTTCTCAGATGAGTTCCAGGTTCAGTGCCCATAGCTCAGTGTATGGGGTGCCGGCCACATACACTGGGGCTGGCAGGTTAGAACCTGGCCTGGGCCTGCTAAACAACAATGACAACTGCAATAGAAAATATAGCCAGGTGTTGTGGCAGGTGCCCGTAGTCCCAGGAACTTGGGAGACTTTGCAAGAGAACTGCTTAGGCCTAAGAGGTTGAGGTTGCTGTGAGCTGTGATGCCATAGTACCTACTGAGGGTGACATAGTGAGACTCTGTTTCAAAAAAAAAAGATGAGTTCACAAACTTAATTGTCTGACCTCATATATGGCTGTCCTTTCACATTCCTGAGCTGAAGCAAACTC
>CAUYQV010185564.1:0-20152 GCA_963574575.1 Galagoides demidoff
CAAGCGAGTCTCCTGCCTCTGCCTCCCAAGTAGCTGGGACCACAGGTGCCCGCCACAACGCCTGGCCATTTTTTGGTTGCAGCCATCATTGTTGTTTGGCGGGCCCAGGCTGGGGATTTGAACCCGCCACCTTAGGTGTACGTGGCTGGTGCCTTAGCTGATTGAGCCACAGGCGCCGAGCCAGAGGACCCTTTCAATGCAAATTGCACTCAACGCCTACACGCCATCAATCCAACTGATGACAGTGTGAAGTGCCATGACCGAGTTTTGACATTGACAACTGCATCTCACAGAGCCCAGCCTGCACCACCAACTGACCCCCAGAAATGTTGGGATGTGTAAAATGAACATTCTAGAGTCAGTCAAATATGGTACCCACACGGTAACCCTGCCCTCCCTTAATGTTCCAGCAGACCAGTGGTCATAACTGAAATTAAGAGGAAAATGATTCTAACTAAGAATAGGATGAGGATAAAATTAATAGTCCTTTCACTTCCTGTGATGTTTGGACCCGTTTCTGTTACTCTGTCTGACAGTGAGGGACTCAACGCCATCTTTCTCCCCCACTTGCCTGTACTGCGTCCCATCATTTCATGATGACCTTGGTGACAATATCCCACTCCATCTTGTTCCTCCTTCAATTGTCTTTCTCTCTATTCACCTAGAAGGGAAAGCAAGTGGCCAGCTCGGACTCCATCAATCACCTCTAGTACCCCAGCTTTGAGTTTACGATAAAATTCCTGCCTCTTGTGTTGATCATGATTCCACATAAGAACTTCAGTGAGTAGGAGAGAGGGTAAGAGGACGTGGATTTGCAGATGACGAAGCTGAGAAAACAGTGTTGGTGTGGGAACCAATACCAGCACGCAGCCTCCCAAACTTGTGCTGAATCTGATTTCAAGACCTCTGTGGGACGAGCCATCCCCCAAACAGAAGAAACTGAGGTCCCCAAGAGAATCTCTCATCACAAGCCAATCTTTGGGGTGGAAAGGATTCATTGTGGATTCCTAAATGTCAATTTAGTAAATGCCCAGATAAAGATGCCCCCAGCACATGTTGGGCCAGGCACTGCTGGAGATTCAAAGATGACAGGTTTGGTCCTGCCCTCCTGTGACTCATGACCTGACTGTCCTGAACCTGCAGATGGGGAAAGAGACAAGGAGAGGGCACTTCAACTGGTCAATCAGATGACATTACAAGGCCTGAGAAAATTGTTCCAGGTCCCCATGCCCGCACAGGATTCTGCGAATCATTTTTCTTGGGGTCTACATACTCAAATCTGCATCCCACAACATCCAGCCATAAAACTCATAGACTTCGAGACCAGCTTTTTTCAAGGTTCAGCCTGCCCAAGTACAAGGAGACCAAGCCAGTCAGACAGTTTTAGGAGGAAGCAATATCCAGGCCTTGGAGTTCCAGCTGCTATAGAAGGACCTTCATCCTCTCCCTCAGACATGGTGTTCCGAGGGCTTCCTCCAGGCAGGGGTGGGAGGTGAGCACTCCCTGTGCTCGCCAGCCAGGGCAGGCCCGGAGTAAGCCAAGGCCCTCCTTGTGGGCTTGTCCGCAGCATCCCCTGCCCCTCACACCCTGCCCAGTGCTCAGCTTGTCTCTTTACAGCCCCTGGGCAGGACCAGCTGGGGCCTTCTGTCACCAGGGGTTCCTCCTAGAGCACTTTCAGGACTGCTCAGCCAGAGAAACCTCTGGAAGGGCTGTGGCCACAAGGCTTTTCTGGCCCTTGTGAGTTGGTTGGTGGGTGGGGATTTCCAGCTTTTTACTACTCTGGAAAAGCAGCCCAGTTTTTCATCTGAAGCCAGGTTGCTGAAGGGTCACTGGATCGCTGGGGCCAGCCTTAGGGATTAGCCATGTCTTGGAAGAGCTAGAGTCTCTGTATCAGTTGAGGACACAGACGCCCTGGCTTCCTTCCCACACTAACTTGGAAATACGAACATGGAGCTTTTATCATATTCCCCACATCCTCTTCTAGAAAAGGGGGCAGAGTCGCAGTCATTTTCTTGTGTCATCACTCTTTTCTGAACATTAGGGTCCCTGGGGACACCGCAGGGGAGGCTCAGAAGTGGTCTCATTGGAATACGGCTCCTCTAACAACAGACAGTGCTCTTCAGTTAAGAGAGCTTCCGCCTTTATTATTATTCCAATCTAATCTTCACCTGATCTCAGGCATCCTCATGGTGTACCTGGTATTATCAGTTGGGGGCCCGGCAGGATCAGATGGCACAAAGAGTTTAATTGAAAATTATTTTGTAATGTACTATCCACAGAGACAGATCAGTCGGAGCCCAATCAGAATGCCGGAAATTACACTGATTAATAAAGCAAAGTAAATACAAAGAATTCATTTTAAAGTGTTGGAGATCTTGACACATTCTCTAAAGTAGTCAAGTTTATACTGAGTAGAATGGTAGTTAGTAGGGGTGGAGGGTGGGAGACGAGGAGCTGTTTCATGGGCATTAAGTTTCAGTTTTGCAAGATGAAGACCTTCTGTGGGGGAAGGCTGCACGAGGTGAGCGTACTTAACACCACCAAACAGCGCACTCAAAAATGGTTAAAGTGATACATTTTGTTAATTTTTTCAGGGTTGGAGATCTGAATATATGACAGGAACACTTACATGACAGGAACACTTAAAAGGAACTCAGAAAAATAACTGTGAAAAAACAGGCTGTGCCCCTCCAGCCCAGAGAACAAAGGGGGAGCCATGGTGCTACACCCCAGAAGGGGGGGGAAGACGGGGTCGCTCAGATGTCTGAAAAGAGGCACTTCCATGGTGCTCAGCAGAAGCTGAAGCCACTTGCCCAACCCCTGACCAAGCAAGGAAGGAACCAGGCAGGGTTGAGGGAGAAGCCCCCGACCTCTCTCTCCTCCCACCTGCTAGTCTCCTGAAACTGCCACAGCTGGGCCAAAGCAAACAGGAAGCTAGAGGACAATATATTTAACATTTATCTAATAAAAATGGAACCTACCCTGTACCTGTGTCTCCATCCACATCTGCCCTGCTCTGGGTAACAGTGGCGGCAGAACACAACTGAAATCCCTCTAAGTAAATACACATCATCTTATTTTTTCTCAAAGGTCTAGCAATAACTTGGCATGAACAAAATTTGCTTTTATTTTAAGCATTAAAATTTGGTGATTTTTGTGTAATTCACCGAATACCTAACATATGCATTGCATATACCATTAAAATACTTGCGACTGGTTTTTACAAATACTACTTGAAATGTGAAGAGTGAATTCAGTGTATGCCGCCTGCTTCTTTTGCCAGTTTTTGAGAAACTTCTTTGGCTTCAGGTTCTCCCCTAAAATTGGAATGGTAGTAACACACCTCTTACAGGACTGTACTAAGTATGAAATGAGAAATAGATGAAAACACTGGGGAAAGGATGGGTTTTATTTTCTGTTACTTTCAGCTCTTCCTGGATCTGAGTGTTCTTTAAAGTACCACCATCACCATCATCACTGTCACAGTTATCATTATTAACACAGCATACCACCAACCAGCATCACATCACATCAATACCACAATCACCACCATAATAACCACTACCATTAACACACTCATGATCACCACCACCACAATTATCGCTATCATCAACACCATCTTCACCATCATGACCATCATCACTACCACCAGGATTATCACTGTCTTCATCACCACCTTCACCATCATGACCATCATCATCACCATGATTATCACTGTCATCAACACCATCTTCACCATCACGACCATCATCATCACCACCACCAGGATTATCACTGTCATCAACACCATCATCACCACCACCATGATTATCACTGTCTTCATCACCATCTTCACCTTCATGACCATCATCACAACCACCATGATTATCACTGTCTTTATCACCACCTTCACCATCATGACCATCATCACAACCACCATGATTATCACTGTCTTCATCATCAACTTCACCATCATGACCATCATCACAACCACCATGATTATCACTGTCTTCATCACCATCATGACCATCACAACCATCATCACAACCACCATGATTATATCACTGTCTTCATCACCATCTTCACCATCTCAACCATCATCACAACCACCATGATTATCACTGTCATCCACACCATCATCACCACCACCAGGATTATCACTGTCTTCATCATCATCTTCATCATCATGACCATCATCACCACCACCATGATTATCACTGTCATCCACACCATCATCACCACCACCATGATTATCACTGTCTTCATTCATCACCGTCTTCATCATCATAACCATCATCATACCACCACCATGATTATACCACTGTCATCATCAATATCATTATCTTTTCTCCATGTCCTAAATTTCCTTGACCTTCAGAAGGGCAAAGAAGTTTTACGGAACAAAAAAAATCCTCTTAGCAGGAGTAGGAGATTGTATACGGAGTTGGAAGAATGTGTTGAAATGTTGGCTTTACCACTGACTAGCTGTGACCTCCTACTTAGTTTCCCAATTTTCTTACCTGTTACACAGGAACACCCACTTTGCTGACTCTGGGGATTCTCTTCCCCAAGCCCCTCCAGATCCATTCTGTGTCCTGTGACTGAATCACCTGGGCTCACCTGTGTGTGTATGTATGTTTGTGGGAACATTGATAGAAGGGATGGAAATATGCATACCAAGCTTAAGGTACCTGATTTAAGAGGTGACAAGATTAGGGAAGGGAAAAATATAGAGCAAAATGAGGACAACTTACCTCAAAAAATATTATGCTGAGAAGAGACATAGGTCATATCCATGCATGATATGATTTGTATGAAATTCTAGAAAATATAAACTAATCTGTAGCAACAGAAAGCAGACCCGTAGTTCTATGAATCAAGAAGTTGAAAAGACTGACAACAGTAGGGTATGAGGGAACAACATGGGGGACAAAAATATCTTGATTATGGCAGTTGTTCCAAAGGGACACAGCATCAGTGGTCGGTTAATGACAACAGTACCCGGCTCGGCGCCTGTGGCTCAATCGGCTAGGGCGCCAGCCACGTACACCTAAGGTGGTGGGTTCGAATCTCCAGCCCGGGCCCGCCAAACAACAATGATGGCTGCAACCAAAAAAAAAAAAAAAAATGACAACAGTACCTGAGAAGCCATGTTACACCTTGAAGGCACAAGCAACCCTGACAACTTCCTGGCCTATTTTTGATACCCCCACATATACCAGGCTTCTCAAGAACATGGAAATTCAGCTCTGCACTAGTTCCCTCACTAGACATCTTTGGTGCCTGCCCCCCATGTACAGCCCCTCCATTCTAGGCACTGGGGACGCAGCCATGAGTGACAGACAAGGAACACATTCCTGGCTTGCAGTTACGGTTTGAAAAGGCAAACAAAACCCACCACCCCCCAAAAGAGTGTCAGATCATAATTTTAAAGGAAGAAATTGAAAATAATGTTGTTAAAAAGAGTAAAGGCAAGAGTCTATTTGTATGAAGAATCTGGAACAGTTGAACACAGGTAAGCAGAGAGCAGAGGGGCAGTTGCAGGGGGTTGGAGGCAGAAGGAATAGGGGCCTGCGGCTCACCAGTTACACAGGATGAAGGTGTCCTGGGGTCCACAGTGAACACTGTGTCTACGGGAACAACACTGCACGCACACTGTCAAGGGGGTAGATGTCACCACGATGATCTCACCACAATGAAAAGAACTTTTAAATAAAACAAAAACTGAAGAGCAGGAAGGAGGCCGTGAGGGTAGGCAGTGAGACGACAGGCAGGCAGAGAAGGCCTCCCTGGGGTGGTGACAGCTGAGCACAGACTCCCAGAGCAGGACCCAGCACGCAGAGAGCCCAAGAGGAGCCTGCAGAAGGAGCTGTGACAGTTGAGGTTGGCAGGAAGCAGAGGACACTCAAAAGGGACCGTGTTCAAAAGTGCACACAGTGCTGAATGTGACAAGCTACCTAGGGCTACCCCTAGTCTGCGGGGGCAAAGGGAGGCGTGGTCTCCAGAGATGCAGAGGACCCCTGACAGGAGCTGCTGCCAACTCCGAGGAGACCAGCCAGGAAGGAGCTGAGAAAGCATCTCCTCCCTCCCTCCCTACTCTCCTGCCAGTGCTGCCCACGGGCAATTCCAACAGGAAGCCAGAGTGGCCATGATGCAATCCACAGCACCAGCCCATTGGCACACAGAGCAAGGGAGAAAGGGTGGGACCTGCGTCTAAAGGAGCAAGGCAGGAATGGGCAGGAGCAGCACGTGCAAAGGTTTCAGATGGGAAGCAGCAGGGCTTGTGCAAGAAACCGCCGGGCACTGTGGGGGGTAAGGTGCCAGATGCAGGCAGAGGCAGGGCAGGACCCAGACCAGACCACGTGAGGCCCTATGTGCCGTGGTGAGGTGCCAGTCTTTCATTCTGTGCCCAGTGGCAAACCTCTAGAAGTCTGGGACGGGAGATACGACCAGATTCCCACACCTTTAAAGACCACCCTGCCTGCTCTGTGCACTGTAGTGGCAGGAAGAGTGGGGCAGGAAGCAACCAGCACAGCAAGGCTGCAATTAACTTACCCCGGAACTGGAATGTGCAGAGACGCAGAGACGCAGAGACGGAACTTCCACTTTGTCCAGTTCTCACTCACTAGCTTCTGTGCATGATAGAGAAACAAACAGGGGCGGGGGTAACCTTTAGATCAATACAATAGAGTCAGTCTTTTAGGTAAAACAGCCTCTTTGGTTAACATGCTCAGTCTCTACATTTCAGCCCCACTCCATACACAGGACACTGGGGTGGGGGGAGACAAGTGTACATGACCTTGTGGGTTTGAGTCCTCAAAATGCAAGGTCCTCTGGTTCCTCTGGCTCCCTAGTAATGTCTCTTGTCCGCTTGTCATTAGCCCTCAATGACAAAGGTTGCAGCTGGTACCCACCTTGGCTTTTCCATCCTCTCAGATCAGGGGGTCCCTGGTGACTCCTAGTCTGATGGCCTCACTCACCCCACCTCTTGCTGGCATCTCAAGCACCCGAGGACCTCTAAGTCCTCCACCTTGACAAGCCCACCTTGGTCCTGCTGGCTCTCAAGCCTCCGTTTCCACCTTCAGGGTACAGAGGAAGGCTTGGGCAAACAAATTAGACCATCACATCTATGGATTTGTTTCATGTGGCTGGCCGAGAAGGTCCCTTAGGGAGCTACCAGGTGACACTTCCAAGTGTCCCATACTGGAAGCTAGGAAGAAGCCCCTCTGCTTCCATGTGCCTCTAGGTATTTATTTTATTTTTATTTTTTTGAGACAGTCTCACTCTGTCACCCTGGGCAGGTGTTGTAGCGTCATAGCTCATAGCAACCTCAAACTCCTGGGCCCAAGCCCTCCTGCCTCAGCCTCCCAAATAGCTGGGGTGACAGAGAGCTCAAGCAACCCACCAGCCTCTAGGTATTTAACAAACTTCCTTCTCCAGGACACAGCCCAAAGGGAAGATGCCTAACTGGCCATTTGCCTCCTCGGTCTCCCTTCTGTCTTCTTCCTCCAAAAATCTTTCTTCAGGCTGGACAGCACCCTTCATCATGACAGCCCTCGTCTTCTAAACTCCAACCTTATCACAGAGCATACTGGAGAAAAAAATAAACATTCTATATATTATGGGATAAATTTATAATCTAATCTTCCAGGCCTCATCCTTGCTATGTAAATGGGAACTAAACTCATTTATAAAGTCCCTTCTCTCCTTACCAAGAGTAGCTTTCACACTTTCTGCAGAACTCTATTTTTGATTACCAGACACCAAATTCTAACTCCTTCTTTCTATTTGCAGACTCTTATCCTATCTTGGAGGCAGATATATTCAGGAAAAAGAGAAAAGGGTGTTAAATTGTCCCAAATCATGGCCCTAAGCACACCTGTCAGGAAGCTCTTGGTGAAAGAAGAGGAGCGAGCAGGAGAGAGAAGGGAAAGGAGGCAAGTGAGGAAATACTTGGGAAGCAGAACTAATAGAATTTCTGATGGATTACGTGGTAGGAGTGAAAAAATGGGGACAGCAAAAATGACTTCTAGTGAGTAACAGACAGACAGTGGTCCATACTAGAATGGGAAAGAGACAGGTTTGGAGGGGAGGTGGAGGAAACCAAAGATTCTGTTTCAAACTTTGTGAATCTGAAATTCCAAAGAGACATCCAAGTGGTAACATCAAATAGGGAGCTCAGAAGGGAGGTTAGAGGTGAGGATAAAAATTAGAGCATGAGCAGCAAAAAGACAGTGCCTGAGCCCAGTTTGGGACAGACCAGGTCAAAAGCCTCAGCTGGCCAACTGGGTCGGGACAGAGAAGAAAAGTCCAACCCAATCCAAACCTCCCTCCAGGAAAGCGCTTGGATTTAGCAAAACATTTAAGATCCAGGATCAGGCACCACAAACTCAAATTAGCAATTGCCAGAGAGAAGAGAGAACCAGGTCATTAATTATTGTACAGGCTTTAATTCCAGAGAAAGTCACAATCACCTATTTGAGACTGGTCAATCAGAGGTGAAGAAAACTCTCTGTGAACAAAGCTTTGACCTCCTCTGACAACCTGAGATACTGGACACATCTGCTTTCCCGCCCAGGAGCCACCTGGTGGGTGGGCTCTCTAACTATGCAAACTCACCCAGTTCTTGGATCCCTATCCTAACATTCTGGTTGGGTAGGGATAGGGAATGAAGAACTCAAATACCACCTTTACTGGGGGAAACTAGTGAGGGGCTCGGGAAAGGAGGACTGGAGAGTGAAAAGACTATTTCCAAGGAAACAGCCCCACCTGCTGAAACAAATTTCCATCTGGGTTGGGGAGAAGAGAGAAACAGGACTTGAGTTCTTTTGCAGAAATTACTGTTCAACAACTATAACCTTCCTGCTCCCTCTAGAGGTCAAAGGTGTGAATAACATGTCTATCAAAGGAAAAAAACCGTAACAGAACTACATTTTTGACTGCACCTTTACCACTTTAAGTCAGTATTAAAACAGAAGGACAAAATAAAGGCAAAAAATTATAGTTCCTCTAGTGTTTTCCATATATTCTGAAGTTTCTAGATCTCTAGCACTAACCAAACCTTTAAGACCAGACTTGTAAGATGGGGAAAGGGTACAAAACTGTGTTAGTTGCCTGGACTCTAGTGCTAAACATCTAACCGTTTACTTTGAAAACAGGAGGATTCTTTAGGGTGCTGTTCCTCCTGACGTCCACATCAGTTCACCCGGGAAAAACACTGTCTGGGCTTCGTTTCAGGTTTTCTGAATTTTAATGAGGACCTTATTGTTGCCAGGCAACTCTGTACTCTGGCTGTAGGTGTACAGGAAAATTCTGTTGCTCCATAATTCTAATGAATGTGCCCTGGCAGTAATCGCAGTATTACAATTTGTCTACTTGGACCCAGCAGCTGAATTATGGAGACAAGTCCAGAGTGGAAAATGATCAACTCCTACAAAGCCAGCGCTCCAGATGCTGTTCTTCGAGGCTTCAATACCTCAGCTCCAAAGGAGCACTGAGACCAATTTTAAGCATCTTCATTTCAGCCTAATGATTTTACAATAGAACAGACACTGATAGCATTTGGACAGAAGGAGTAATGTCTCATAGCTGTGGGTTCAATTTGGGTAACAGAGTTTTATGAATATGTAGCCGGAAGGTAAATTTCTTTAGTTTTCAAGATTATTGCTTCAACAATTAACTATTCTTTTAGAGGAACACCCACCCACAATGTTATCTGTGGCCACAGGCAATGAACAAACAACATAAGACAAAGCAGACCTGGAGGAAGTATAAAGAGCAAGAAGGAAACATTAAAGGTGACTCCCTGCAAATCAGCAGATGACCAAGGTGGCGTCCCAAATGACTGGGCAAAGATGCACTTTGTAATAAAGGGGACCAGGACAACTGGGCAGCCGTTTAAAAGAACAGAGAAAAACTGGACCTGTATTTCGTATAATATAAAAGAAACTTCAAATATATCAGAGATCGAAGTGCAAAAGAAAAACTATATATACAAGGACTGGAAGAGAGCAGGCGTGAACTGCTCTCCAATCTCAGTGTAGGGCCAAGGACTTAAAAATACAGAGGCAATGAAAGATTGATAATTTGATCACATAAAAATATAATGCATGACAAAAACAACACAAACCACAAAAAAACACACCTACCATAATCAAAGTCAGGAGACAACTGACAAACTGGCAGAAAACATTTGAGGGAGAGAGATCCCTAAGGGCAAGAAACCCAATAGGAACAGAAAACTTTTCCAAAATACGCAAAGTCACCCTTAGACATATGAAGAAAAGTTGTAGTAGGAAAACTGAAAATTAAGAAGACATTGAGAAGCCAATTCTTACCTATGAGACTGGCAAAAAACTGTAAAGTATGACAACACATTGTGTTGGCAAGACAGTGAGGAAATAGTCTTGACCTTTGATGATAGAAATGAAGATTAGTACGAGTCTTCTGGAAGGAAAATTACAACATTTAATAAAACTACAGACGCATTTGGCTTCTGCCCCACCAGTTTGACTTCTAGGTATCTACTATAAAGATAAATCTCCAAAAATACAAAATTAATATAAATAAGGTTATTCATTGCAACATTGTGGAAGCAGAGATGTTTAATAGCCATATATGAGAGAGCTGAGTAAACTATGATGCAGCCACACAAAGGAATACTACGCAGCTATAAAAAAGAATGAAAAAGTTCTCTATGAACTTATGTAGACTGATTTCCAGGACACATTAATTTTAAAAGGCAAAATGTAGGAATATCTATAGTAAGCCGTCTTTCATGTAAGATAGAAGGTGTAATTATATGTGTGTGTGTGTATACATATATATATATATATATACTCATGTATAAATATATATATACAAAAAAAATTTCCAAAAGAATAAACCATAAATTATTGAGATTGGCTGCTTACAGAGAGTGTAAATAGGGGAGGGACAAAACTTTTCCAGGTGTTTTTTCTAAATATACTTTTAAAAATCCCTTTGACTCCTGAAACCATACAATGTTTTACCTACCCTTAAAATAAATAGATGAATAATTTTTTTAATGGAAAGATTTCCCTTGTGGAATATTGGATAGAAAGCGTTTGGCTTATTTATGCAAAGAACAAAAAAGCAGAAGAGCCTAAAAGAAACTCAAAGGATCTGATTGTACATATAATTTGTTAATTAAAATAAAATTCACCCAGTTGCTACTTAATTGTTTTGTTTTGTTTCCTGAGACAGGGCCTTGCTCTGTCCCCCAGCTGGAGTGTCCATATCACACTGTAGCCTCCCACTCCTGGGCTCAAGTGATCCTCTTACCTCAGTCTTCCCAGTTGCTTGGACTACAGGGACACACCACCGTGCCTGGCTAATTTTTTGTTTTGTTTTGTTTGTTTAGAGACAGGATCTTGCCATGTTGCCCAGGCTGGTCTTGAACTCCTGGTCTCAAGCAATCCTCCTGCTGATAGTCCCAGCTAATTGGGAGGCTGAGCTGGAAAGGATCTCTTGAGCTCAGGAGTTTGAAGGTGCAGTGAACTATGATGATGTCACTGCACTCTAGCCTGGGTGAGCAAGACCCTGTCTCTAAAACCAAAATAAAACAAACAAATATCGATAAATGAGCCTTATGTCATACTACATTGATCGAAAATTTGTTCCTGAGCCAATCCTACCTCAGGCATAAAACTAATTACAAATGTTCCTTTTTTCAAGATAAAAGAATTTATTTTTACCAACTTAAATAAGTTTGTCCTCTGCTACAAAACATAGACTTTTATCTAAGTAAGATCTTAAGAGGATAGATCTAAAGTATTTTCTCTGTAATTTCTCTTCTCCCCATGAAAAGGTCACTCTCTGGCCTTTATAAATTTAGTAAAGACTAACATTATGGAAAGTACATCCAAAAGTAAAAGTGGCAAGCTTTATAACTTCATAATATTTAATATCATTTTGAATTTTTACTAAAATGAGAATTTATCAGTTGATGCTATCAGTGACAATAGCTTAAATGAGCAAAATGACATAGAAACACACCCTTAGCCACACACACTCAGTTGCCAAGCCCAACTAATTTAATATTTGATAGTAAAAGGAACACAAGAATCATACTTAATTCCAGGGTGATGTGATGTCACCATCCCCGACCTTCAATATAAAGGTTATTCCAGTGAAATAGTTGAATGATCTTCTATAAAGAAAGGCATTTTTGCTAATCTTTAATTTTCCCCAAACATTACCAAAGTAATAGTACAGGGATATTTTTAAATCCCATAATACACGATACCAAAAAGAACCAGGGAGTACCTGTTGCAGGCAATTGAGTGGAGTAGATAAATTAAGATATCTCCTAAGACAGATGTCTAAAAGTTCTGGATAAAAAAATTTTTAATTCATGGCTGGGCATTTGAGACACACCTCAGGGACACAAATAAAGTGTAAACTTGAATCCAGGTAGGTGGCTACGACTAAGTGTTAACTACCACTAGACTTTCTGCCGGCCACCGATGAACTGGGTCTTTTAGTTTAACGTGAGTTTTTTTCCCATTGGTCTTTGTAACAGAGGCACTAGAGAAATCGCCGAGGCCAGTGAGAGGTCCGATGAGACTCACCGGCAACTCCCTCAGTGGAACCAGGAAACAGCCCCACGGAAGGAGATAGCTAAAAAATGTTCTCACTTTACCTTGACCCTGGGAGAAGGGAACTTCCTCTATGGGTTTCTATCCACCGCACGCAAAGGCACAATCATAAATTCTTGGGTGTGAAAAACCCCAGAGTGAGAATTTAAAACACCTCCAAGTGCCTGGTAGAAACAAATGGAAATCCTAGTCCGGTGATTTTCAACCACTGTGCCGCGGCACACTGGTGCACCGTGTGGAGATCTTAGGTGGGCTGCAAAAATTTTGAAAGGTCATTAATTAAATCATTTTCAAAAGAGGTTCAAAGCACAGTATATTCTTCCGTTTACTTTTTTTGATCAGCATAATTTAAGGGTGCTGAGGAAGTTTAACTATAGGTTCAGGTGAGCATGAGACAAAGAAGAGACACAGTTCTTGTCCTCACCCCCAGGCCTCCAGAAATGAGCGCAGGTCAGTAAATATAAACCGAAGATCAAAAGCCTTACACGTAATCAGAAACAAATCCATGTGCCTGACGCTCAGCAGAATGCCAATAACCAGATCAGACTCACAATGGCTGTCAATGCAAAAATAAAGAATATAAGTAATTTACATCTAATACATTTAAATAGAAAGTATGAACAGATTTTTAGATATACTTAAAAATTTTAAGTATATCTTTGAATTCAGAAACTCGATAAAGGGATTAAATAGAAGATTGGTCATGGTTGAAGAAAAAATGAATTTGAAGATAGTTCTGAAGAAATTATTCAGAATTAAGAAAAGAGTAATAAATAAAATATAAAAGAAAATTTAAGAGATATTGAGGACAGAGGGAGAATCTTTATTATACCCCTAGAGCAGTGATTTTCAACCAGTGTTCCATGAAGAGGATCTTAAGTATGTCTGAAAATTTTTAAAGAGCATTAAATTATCTTCAAAAGAAGTTCAAAGTACACTAAGTATATTGTTTTCTTTTTTTTCCACTCTTTTTTTTAATCAACATAATTTAAGCGTGCCATGGAAGTTTAACTATAGGTTCAAGTGTACCATGAGATAAAAAAGGTTAAAAATCACTGCCCTAAGAGTACCAGAAGGAGATAACAGCGGACATCGGAAACAGATAACTTGCAAATAGCCAAAAAAATTCCCAATCTGGTAAAAGGCAAAAATCCTCAGATTCAAGAAATCTGATGAATCCTAAAGAGGCTGAGGAAAGAGATTTACATCTGGACGCTGCAGAACACCTTGAAACAGGGTCCACGCTCATTAGTGTTAAAGATGTCATCCCTGAAGCCTCTGGCAAAGTCCAGTGAACTCTTCCACAACTTCTACTGGACCTTCACTGGATTCACCATACAAAACTTACAGGGAAATCTCATTTTGCCATTTAAATTTCTCAAGCCAACCACCTGACACTTGTAAATCTGCTACCCAAATTTCTATATTAATTTTTTAGCACATCTTGGATCACCAGTCCGAGATTTGGGCATTACCTGCCCTCATTAGTTTGAACCAACTTAACGTGGCTTCATGGACTTCGTGGAGGGAAGTTTTACCTCCTTTTCCTCTGTAGGTCTCCCCTTTCCTTACCGTATCATTCCAAAGACTCGCATTTGTTTGTGGATGTTGCTAACTATGGTCTTGCTACCACCAAAATGTTATGCCATCTTTTTACTGCTTTCCAGAAAATGTAGATCAACCTTTTCCTTCAATGTCAGCATTTCATGCTCTTTGCTTTGGCCTGTCATGTCTTAACCAGAAACTTTTTTCAGTAATTGTAAGATGTGCCTACAATTCAGACCAGTCTTTCACACTGAAAAACTCTTCTACATGATATGACAAAGAATAGGATCTTAGGCTAATCCAACACATGGTAATAAAGAAACAAGAAGAAAGGACTTAAAGAAAAAACAATACAATTAAGGGGCAAAGTCCACACCTTCTACCCTTTGGTGCAGAGTCGACTCACCTAGTCAAGTAACAGATGGAAAATCAAAATTCTGTGTCATAGCCCAAATGGTCAAGATAAGAGTTGGTTGATAGAGGTCAGTCTTCCACTGAGTACATATGGTGCACGTCCAGTCTAGAAAATTAGATCAACTTAAAGAGGTGGTCAACGTAGGGAAGTGGTTAACTGTTCTACTGTAATTCCTATCAAAATTCCAATCTCATTTTTCATAGATGTAGAAAAGTCAATCCTGAAGTTTGTATAAAACTAGAGAAGACCCCAAAATAGCCAAAGCAATCTTGAGGAAAAAGAACAACGCTGGAAGCATTATAATCCCTGATTTCAAAATATATTATAAAGCTACTGTAATCACAGAACAGTATGGCTGCCATAAAGACAGACACATGCTGGATATCCACTAGAAATGTCATCTCATAGAGACAGAGAGTGGAAAAGTAGTTACCAGAGACTGGCAATGATAAGGAAAGACATGTCGACCAAAGTTTCCATTAAACAGGAGTAAGTTTTAGTGATCTACTGCACGGCATGGTGACTCAAGTTGTTAATAACATACTGTACATTTCAAAATTGTTAGATTACTAGTGTTTTCAGCACCAAAAAAATAACTGACATCCTTTTGTAGTCCAAATGCACGAGGATTGGGTTTTCACCCTCCCTCAAACCCTGTCATCAGGTCAGCACGCTACTAGTCCGATGGGAAGGAAAAAAACTAACCTAGGGAGGTGATGGATATATTTAGATTGGCCAAATCTTTCAGAAACTCACATACAGATGACAACATCACACTATATTCCATAAATAACACATTATCAATTAAAAACAACTGAGGAAAAGAGGGAAAATTTAGACCTTTTCAAGCGTATAATTTGACCTTTCTACTTGTATCATCAAACTTCCAACTTAAATTTATTGTTACTTGAGTTTTAATGGTTTCAAATAAACACAAGTTGCAAGATACGTAATACCAACACACTTAAATCTCCAAAAATGTTCCATTTAAAAATTTTTTTAAAGAGGAAAAGACTCACTTTTAGAATTATCATCTCTAAGACCACTAATTAAAATTCCAATTCAGTTATCTTATTAATAAAAGACATCAAAAGTAATTTAAGAACTCTACCTTAAATTGACTAGGGATGAATTAAAATGTCCTAGCTAATCCTAAAATACGAGTAGAGATGTTCATTCAAAACGTTGATCTCATCAAGTCTGTAACTATGACCTTTATGCAAAGGGTTGAATAAGGACACAACTGCCTGGAGATGAAATTGCTCTCAAAAGCATCATTCGCTATTAACTTTCTTTCTGCAGTGGGCAACATCACAAGACTGCAAATATTGCTTAATTACAGTATTTCTGAATAGCACTGATGTCTATATTTTGATAGGAGTGACATTTTAAGACCAAATATGCTAAATTTTCAGTACTCATACTGAAAGGATAAAAATGGGACAAAACTAGATTAAAATTCTACAATATAAGCCTATTTACCTGAAAAATGTGTAATGCCTGTCTGTCTTATGTGACAGCTATTAGGATTAAATGAATAAAGGAAACAACTTAGTGTAGTAGTATTAGATTAACTCAGTAATCTTCATTTGAATTATTTTCAATCTTGCTGATAAATAAACATTAAGTATTACATTTAGGCAATTATTTGGTAAAACTGTGCATTTTCCACTAGAGAACAGAATTTACAGTACATGAGCTGAATGATCATGAGGGTGCATGGGTGAGAATTCTCCAGGATGTTACTGTGCTATACTTTATTCCCACCTGAACCGTTTGTAGGTGATCCCTTATCATTTCTGCAAGCCTGTCTTCAAAAGAAAATTATTCAGATGACTATAGTGACAATGCTTTTATTTTTTTTTTTTTGATAGGGTCCTACTCTGTTGCCTAAGCAACAGTGCAGTGGTGTCATCATAGCTCACTGTAGCTTCAAACTCTCAAGCTCTGAAGACCCTCCTATCTCAGCCTCTTGAGTAGCCAGGACTACAGGTGTGCACCATCACGTCCACCTAACTTTTCTATTCTCTTGTAGAGAATAGGTCTTGTTTGGTTGTCAAGCTGGTCTACAAGTAGCCTCAAGCAATCCTCCCACCCCAGCCTCTCCAAATTATAGGCATGAGAAACCACTTTGGACAATCTTTAAAACTATGAGGTTGAATGTTTTATAAAATATTAAAACCCTATTTGTTCAGCCTACTTTTAATTTTCCATAATATAGTACTTTCTAAATTAAAACTTGACTAGCACTCTGAGAGGCCAAGGCAAGTGACTGCTTGAGCTCACAAGTTTGAGACCAGCCTGAGCAAGAGCAAGACCCTGTCTCTACTAAAAACAGAAAAACTCAAGGAAAAAAAAAAGATGAAACAAATAGAAAAACTGAGTCAAGACGATTGTTTGAGCTCAAGAGTTGGAGGCTGCTGAGAGCTATGATGATGACATGGCACTTTATCTAGGGCAAGAGCTTGCGATACTGTCTCAAAAAATAAATGAAATTAAAACTTGATAATATCAAACACTAAAAAACGGAATGCTTTTATCTTCCTCCACCATCTCAAGTGACAGATTTTTGATTAGACATACCAAGTACATATACAGTGACACACACCCACTCATCTGAACACTATTAAATACGAAACAATAAAGCATACATTCAAATAAGCACCCAGAAATCGTATCAGTCTTCAGCTTTAGTGAGTGCTTAGAAAAGTTTATTTTGTATACTTAGGATATTATTCTAAGGCATCACAAATTACACGTCCAAACTCTTTAATGGTAGAATATTTAATATTCTAAAGGAGAGATCTTTAAAGAAAACTGCTGTACAGTATGATACCGTAACAATGGATTTACACAGCAACAGAGCCTCAAAAACAGAGGACATTACAGAAATCATCTATTACAAAACTGTCAGTGGATCAACGTGGGCATTTGTGACTTTTCCCCTTCTTGTGGCTAACACAGTCCTACCCTTGATGTGAGGTGAAAACTGTATGTTTAATTCCTTAAGGATTAAGGCAGTTCTCAACCTTCCCCAGGCCGTGGCCCTTTAATACAGTTCCTGTGGGTCGCGACCCACAAGTTGAGAACCACTGCCTTAAAATGCACTGAATGTTCCATCCTGCTTATTTCCACTTATGAAAGACTACACAATATTAGCAGTTAAGAACACGGAAATGTGATGTCTGTCTTTTTAAAAGATAAAATGTTATGATTTTTAAATACCAAGCAAAGACAAAATCAACTAAGAGCTTTCCATATGAGGAGAAAGAAAGATACATTTAATAATTAAGAATAGAAGATGCTTTTTCCTGAGTAGAATGCAAACTTTATATCAAGTTAATTTGCTGTGAATTTTCAAAATGTAAAATAAGAAGGTTTTTCCACATCAAATAAAAATCAGGAATATTCACCTTCATATAAAAAAAAAAAAAGTTCAAGTAGAAATTCAGAAGAATAAAGTGAAACCTGAACAGCCACTTTGTCACTTCTGATTATCAAAAGACAGCTCAATCTGATGGATCTCTCTGTAAACTTCAGTTAAAACAACAAAAAGGACTGTTACCAAAACATGAAAAACATTTCCAGGAAATTATCATCCATTTTGAAAAATAAAAAATGTAACCTATGGCATTTAAGAAAAATATAAACCATATACTGAACAAAAAGACAAGCCTTCATAGGAATCCAGAATACCACAGACTTATAAAAACTTTTCAAATCAATAGCAGATTCTGTACTAACATGTATAGAAAACTGTAAGTATTTTTTATTAGTTGCATAATCTAAAAATGAGGAGATTTTGGACCATACATCTTAAAAAACCAAGGATTTGTCACTGAAATACATATTTCTTGAGACAATGGGCAAAGTTCCCATTTATGGGAAATATGTTCTTTTTTTCACACAGTGAAACCAAGAAAACTTACACCAAATGAGAAATCTTTTTCTCTAAAGTAATCTTCTTAATTACCCCACTAAAGCAATACTTGGGACATGTATATTTTCACAACTCAGATTTGGAATAGGTTATTATTAAACAAATATACACAAATCTTATTGCTTGGCACCAGATTTTTCAAAAATTAAAGAGCTGCTTAAACCATCAAATGTTCTTAAATCATACTTCAAATTATACCTAGTGCTTTTATTTTCTGAATCTAAACTATCCAATCTAATGACAATTTAGACAAAACCCTGCAATATACAAGGAAGTCAGTTCACTTCAAACCAAAAGCAATGATCGATCTTGTTTTTGTCAAAATCATAATATTAAGACATCTGTAAAAATTAGCTGGGATTATCTGTGGCCGGAGGAGGGCCCACCGAGCGCTGCCTGAGGGCGTTTTGTGAAAAGTCTTTGTTGGCTCCTCCCTTGCTTTCAGCTTCCTCTTCTGAAACATCTTCTTCGTCAGCCTCTAGTTCCTCCTCCACTTTCTTCAAAGGTTGAGAAGATTCTGGTAATATTTTTTCTTAAAGACAAAGACCAAAAATGTGTTTTTGTTGATGTATTAGATTTACTTTAAGGTAAAACTAAGAAACACTAGTGACTCATATGCTTATAAACTGCTTTAGCATTTATCTATCATTTTTGCATTTGCAAAAGGAAGATATTATTAAAATAAGGCAAAAAAACCCCAATGGATATAATAAAAACAAAATTTGGTTTTCAAGAGCCATTATTATTTACCAAATTCATTCTAATTACCAATTTATAAACTGAACTAAAATTAATGCTGTGAATATGTAAGAAAATATACTGCATTAGAGAGAACTTCTCACATTAATGAGTTATAAGCATCCTGAAACTCCACACTACTCTTGTCAGTTCCCAAGGCAACAGGAATCACAAATCTATAGCTGTCATAAATGTGCTTTCCCTTCCCCATCTCTATAATTTTATTAAGGTATAATTACAAATAATAATATGCACAAATATTAACTGTACAGCTACATGAATACTTAAGTATGTATACACCACAGACCCTTTTCATTTTATAGGAACCAGTTGCTAGTTAAGCAACATCAACTTCCCCTGGTAATTTGTCAGAAGTGCGGCACCAGAGAACTTGGGTGGGGATCAGCAGTCTGCACTCAACCCATTCTCCAGGCGTGCCTGATAAACTCTCAAGTCTACTTTAACTCTCTGGACCTGAGAACCTGGAAAACTAGTCTGACTGTCTTTACTCAAAACCCGGAAGACAAATGTGAGCTTTTCCTCTATTCCCATATTCATTCATGGTGGCTTAATCCCCAGAGCCAAGTAAACCAGGAAATTTGTTCACTTCCTTATTAGTTACTGGCACTGAGTACTGCTGAAAAGAGATAACCTTAGATTAAGGATGAGTAGGTGTGGTTCGGCGCCTATGGCTCAAGTGGCTAAGGCGCCAGCCACATACACCCAAGGTGGCGGGTTCAAATCCCCAGCCCAGGCCCGCCAAACAACCATGATGGCTGCAACCAAAATAATTAGCCGGGCGTTGTGGTGGGCGCCTGTGGTCCCAGCTACTTGGGAGGCTGAGGCAGGAGACTCACTTGAGCCCAGGAGTTGGAGGTTGCTGTGAGCTGTGATGCCACAGCACTCTACCCAGGG